>VZRH01001498.1:1165660-1225101 GCA_013397555.1 Urocynchramus pylzowi | reverse complement strand
TTAAGTAACACATCAGAATGTGTTTTCTGCCGCCAAAGCCGTTTCTGTTTTAGCACTCTGTGTATCTCTTGGAGCAGCGCTCCTCTAGAGTACCCGGCTTCTTGACAAAGTTTGTTTGGATAAAAAAGGAAAATGCTGATTTTCGATCTTTCTAGAATTTTTTTAATCGTTGTTCAAAGTGATTGTTTTTCTTTATTCTCTGCTGAACCCTTGTTTTTTATTTACTTCCCTGTCATCTCCAATCTAGTTCCTCCTATGACTGATGGGAGGAGAAAAGGTGGAGAAGTAAATGCCAGATGATGTATTTTTCTTTTGTTTTAAGTGGTTTTCTTCCTAGTTCCAACAAAAATAAGGGATGGCCCTTCATGCACAATATTTGCAGGGAGAGAGGAAAGTGTGCAAGTCTTGCATAAGGTAGAAGTTCAAGCCTTGAGTTGGTCAGGGCTGGGTTGGGCAGGAGCCTCTAGGGGCTTGAGGGCATGGTGTGAAGTCATATTCATGCCAGCACAAGCTGGGAACACAAACACGTGTAGAGGAATCTCTCCCATTTTATCACCTTTCCTGGACCTCCTTGGTTTGGGTTTTTGTGGGGCACACACTTCTCCAAAGTCCTGCCATGAGGGCACTGTGAACAGCAAGCGTTCAGGGCTCACACCCCAGCATTTCAAAGCAACCATGAGCACTTTCTGCTGCCTTCAGACCTGTTATTCCCATTTTGCCACTGGCTGTCCCTCTCACAGCCCCAGCAGCCAGTTTTTGCTGCCATTTGCTGCCCTGTGAGGAGGAGCTGTGTGACAGCCAGCAGGTAATAAAAGTCCTGCAGCGTGCTGCTGACATCTGTATGGATCCTTGGGCTGATTCCTGCCTCTCCCTCTGACACACCCTGCTCTTCCTGGCATCAAGGAGAAGCCAGTGAAGAGCTTTGCAGCTGGAGGAAGCCTCATGTAGAAAATGCCTCTCACTGGGTCTTGGCTGGGCAATCCTCCTCATTCAGCTGCATTCACAGCTCCAGAGGCCAAGGGTGCATTTGGTGGCCTCTCAGGCACAGGAGAAGGAAAGAATTGCCCTATTCCATGCTCTTTTGGGTTCTTCCATGGGATGAGTGATGGTTCTCATGCAGGGTTTGTTTTTCCCCCTGTAGTTCAGGCAGGACAGGCTGTGCTTCCCCTCAAAGGGGGCACCAAAGTGGCTCTCTGTCCTCTGTCCCCCATCCAGGGAAGGCTACTGTACTCCCCCATTTGGAGGCCACAGTGATGGAAGACACTCTTAAAAGCCTTCCTACTTATTTATATAAATATTTATATAGCTGCTGCAGAACATTGAAGTATTACTTGTTGCAGGCTCCTGCTTTTCTAGGTTTTCCTGTCCATATTGAAGTCATAATGTCATGGCCTGCAAATTAAAGTAGGATGTCTGGGAAGTGCAGAATGCAACCTGTAGATAAGTGCATGAAGGTGCCAAGTGTTCTCTGCAGCTCTAGGGAGCACAGAGAGGGTAAGAGCCACCAGCCCAGCAGAGTGTGGGGCTCATGGATGGCAGAAAAGGCACAGCTGAAGAGACAATGGATCAAAAATAAGGACCCAGTGATAGCTCAGCAACAACAGGACATTGTTAGGGCCACTAGAAAGCTCTAGAAACAGCCTGCACAGGTGGGACTGTCTGTCACATACATATATGTGTGTGTGTATATATATATATATATATATATATAGATACACACATATATNTTATATATATATATATATATAAAGATATTGTATCTGTTGTCTGCATGCAGCCCATGCACAGGTGTGTGTGCAGTGTCCAGACACATCTGCACATCTGGATGTTCTGCACATCTGGATGTTCTGCACACTGGCCAGAGCTGTTCTAGCTGGGGCCTGGGCTCCTGGCTTACAGTGGCCCTGAAGCAAGAGCTGGTGCAGGCCGTGTCCCTGGTGCTGCCTCCAGCTGCCCAGCAGCTTTGTCCCCTCCTGCACTGCCTCTTGGAAGCCACACTCACATTTCTGCTCACATTCTGCCAAGCAGGAGCAAAGGCTGCTGCTCTCAGCAGTGCTCACAGACTGAGTGTGCTGAGGGCAAAGCCCTGCTCTGCTCGTGTGCTCACTGTCATTGCTCACAGGTAATGGCTGCTGCTAAATCAGCCCCAAATGGCTTCTCCAAACAGAGCTTAACTGCTTACATGCTTAGGAGTAAACCACCTTTAGCTGCCTTTAAAGCTTTTCCATCTTTATTTTTATGCATTAAGATCAATTTTCATGAACTTTCCTAGGTAAGATGATTGCCATCGGCAGGAAGAATGTAGTAAATTAATTATAGATGTGTGTTAAATTACTTTCATTACCACTCTGAGTTCTGGGAGGGAGTTGTGTGAGCAGGATGACTGATGAAACATCAGTGTTTTTACATATTCCCCCGGTAATGGATATTTTTACTTGGCTGCCAGTGTTGTTTCTCAGCACAGAGAAGCTGGAATTACACATTTCAGAAAATGGAGGTTCGCTCTAAAATTGATCTCCAAAGATTGCCAGAAAACTGTGGCTAGGACAGACTGGCTGGAACACAAGCTGTCTGTTGAGGGCCTTGGTGGAGCACAAAGGTGAACTGAGGGAGGATTCATCCTGTTTACCTCAGACACACCCAAATCCAAGGCAGTCACTTGCATTTGGGCTCTTGTTCCTGCACACTGACAAAGGCACCACAGCCAAGACAAAAGAAGTCAACATGAGTGGAAAATTATTTTCCATATTCACCTTATAACAACCTTGGTGCAGGGCATTTTCTAGGGATTAATGGTCAGGCCAGTTTAATAGCTCTCTGTTGAACTTCAGGCTATCAACTTTCCACAGCCTATCATTAATCCCTGGAAAATATCTAGGTTCATAGCAGATATGAGTGAAAAATAATACACATGTGAAGGTAAGTATAGAGTTATATATACTGGGATTGGTGAAGGTAAGTGTTTAATCATGTGCTGGCCCTAATTGCTAACTCCAGATGCACTTCAGAATACAAGTAAATGAGGTACAGCTTAGTTACACTGTAATTACAAAGCAGCTTCACTGCACTTCTATTTATATGGTGTATAATTACTGTCTTCTTTGGCTGAAAGCTGAAATCATAATATCATTGTTCCTCATGTGTCATACTGAAATGTCTTACAAAATGCTGTATTTTGAAAGATTTCTGTAACAGGTAAGTCAGAGGAGAAATACCTACTCAGCAAGCTAGTTCTGTTTGTTCCTAGCTATTGTAGTCAGAGTCTTTTTTGATTAAAAAACCCAAAAAGTCTAAAGAAATGAGAAATACAAATCAACAAACATCATGTCCCAGGTCATGAGCTGTGAAGAAACTTTATTACACGGTCTGGAAGAGTGGAAAATGGAGCCCAGACATGGAAAACAACCTGTGTTCCTTCCCCAGTCCCTGTCTGTGGTTTGGGGGTGGTGCTGAAAAGAGCTCCCTTCTCACTTCCCACTGCCACTGGCACCTCTGGGATCAAAGATGCACCATCAAAGATGCTCGAGGATCCCTTCTGATGCCAGATTTGAGTGGCTCAGTCTTTCAACACATCAATCCAGACATCCCAGAGGAATGCAGCCCCTGCATTCCAGCCTTCAGCAGGTGGGTTTTCCCTGAGATCTGTGGGAGCAGTCTGGGTGTGGGTGTGTGCAAGTGCACACAAGGTAGGTAGGGCTGTCTCAGAAGTCTGAAGCACATCACAGAGATTTCCCTGCCCACACTGCCTCTGCAGGAGCAGGGCTGTGGAGTTTCCATTCAACTTGTAAAAGTGCCAAAAAAAAACCCTCCACAGTCAGCTGGGAGAATAATTAGAGTTGGCAAGTTTGCTCAACAAGCACTTCTTATACATAGTATTAATGGGTAGAGTCTGTGGTTTTTACACTTAATAATGCATGGAACCTCCTAGATAGTCTAAGGATCTCTCTCTGGAGTTGTGCTTTGTGATCACAGGCAGAACTAATGGTCAGGACTGATTACATACTGATTAAAACTACTTAAGAATCTCATCTGTCCAGGAAGGGAATGCCAGGCTCTGCAGCAGGAGGCAAGGGCTCACCCCTATTTCATTTCAATCATACTCATTCAGCTGAAAGACTCTGCTTTGCACATCAAACAGGATCCAGGATTCATAAGGAATCTGATGTGTCAGAATTAGACCCTGAAGCTGCCATCTTTGGTGAATTAATATTTTCCCCTTCTTGGAAGCCAATGGATTTCACCAGGGAAGTGTAGAAGCACATTCTTGTCTGGTGCCTGTCCCAAACAGCAGTGCTCCCACAGGAGGTGGGAGTTTCTTCATGTGACACATTTTGTTGGGATACCTTTGCACCCAGCAGACAGAAAGTCCAAAACCTCTGGAGAGCCTATGGGTGTTTCTCTGTGTCTCTCTTTCCATGGATTTAGTCTGATGTGAAAAATGACAAATTCATGGGCTGGGGAGTTGGACCATGGGCTGGACCATTCAGAGATGATGGTGTGAGGGTGGGCAGTACCTCTGAGGTGTTGAAAACATTAGACTGTCAGATACTTTGTCTGAAGTAGATGCAGACTTTGGCTCCTAAGGGCAAAGTGCAGGACTCTGTCCTGTGCATGCATTGAGGGACATCCCTGTCCTTTCCAGCACAAGATAGATTGGAAATTGTTCTATTTCCTTCTTCTCCCTCCTGAAATCTTCTGGCCTTGATAGGTGAGACATAAAACAGACCTGTGTTCACCAAAAGGCTTTGAACTCCTGGCCTGTTGGGATTGCCTCCAGCCCCACTGTGGGCTGGGAAACACAAACTCAGCCACCTGCAGGCTTCTGGTGTGACATTAACAAGCCTTTGCAGAGGAGCAGGGCTGGGCATGCAGTCTCTGAAGAGGCTTTACAGCACTGATGGTCTCCAGAGGTCCTTTCCAGCTCCAGCCATCCTGTGATTGTGAGCGTGATTCTGTGATAGCTGACACAGACAGCCTTGGGCACCAAGCATCTGTCCCTGAGTTACCTGTGAAATCAGAGACACCAAAATGTGAATGCATCTTTTGAACACTGGGAGGGACTGTTAAATCTGGAGGGTACAAATCTGGGTGTCTGTGCCAGACTCTCCATGAATTGTGTGATCCCTGTGTGATGCTGCTCCTCTGAAGCTGTCCCTGTCTGACTTGTGCTGCAACAAGCTTCTTAGGCTGTCCAGCAACCCTGAATAGCTGACTAAAATAGGATCTGCAACTCTTAAATGAGTTTTTAGTGCTTCAGGAATGTTGGAATAGGTGGGAAACATACTGTTAAAAAGTATAAAAACTGAATGTTATGACAGCCAAGTGCTGTGTAAAGTTAGTGTGGATAAATAAGGGAGTTTAAAAAGAGCAAAGAAAGGGAAGTCATCAGATGAAGCATTTGCAGTCTAAAATCATCAATAATATTAAAGTTGAAGAGATGTAGAGTATGTTTCAGAAACTACTAACACATAAACAAACAAATACTTAAAAAAAGATAATTTTTAAATATTGTTCAAATTTATGCCTTTTTGGAGGGAGGGTACATATTATTTTCCCCTCATACAGGCATTTTTTCTAACTGATTGATGGGCTAAGGGCTTGGATATCTCGAGCCATGTGGGACTGTGTTTGTTTGAGCCTTTAGACATCTTCACTGTGGAACATGGGGAGCTTCACCCTCTGCAGAAGGTGCAGAACAAATGTCATCACAGGGCCACACCCTGACCAGAGCAGGGCTCTGCAGGACAAAGGGTTGTACAGTGTATAAAAGGGAATTTTGTGATGCTGTTACTGCTGATAGCAGAGTCCTGGCCACAGTGACACAGAACACCCCATTTACCCATGGATGTTCATATTTTTGGTGTCAGGATGTAAATGAGCCTCTTTCCAAACCCAAACTAAAGCACAGCAATACTTTAGTGAGTGTCAGAGAGGACAGCAAATCACATCTGTGTTTCTGAGCCACGCTGCCACTGTGGGAAGCTTTGCTGACAGTTATGAATGTCACTCATCAAAATGCCCTCACACAGTTCTGATAAGTCCAAATAATACTATTTTATAGACAATGTCACTGTCACTGCAGAGGGCACAAAAGTCATCTTTTAAATTCATTTCAGATGTTATCTGAATGCACCTGTATTGTCTATAAGGTTGTTTTCTGAACACAACCAAATAAATTTGGTGTCAGCTGCCATGGGAACTGTCCTTCTGAATAATCTCCTGTGTCGTCTGATGATTGCATATTTCAAACATATAGGTTGGCACTTCATTGGTTTGTTTGCTTGCTTACTAATTTTTGACACAGTTACTACCAAGTTGCCTCTGCTCATTTGTGGTTCCAGACTTCTCAAGTCTCCTTGTGTGTTTTGCACTTTCTCAACATGGTTCATTCATCCTATTTAAATGATTTTTATATGTGGGGCAAAGCAGCACCTGGCCCAAGGTGTGATGGCAGAAAATGTCCCCTTCTAGTAGCAGACACTCCATCATGTGGCAGAGGCACTGCTCTAACATTCCTTTAAAAAGGGAGGGAGCAATGTGTACAAATTTTGCCACACCAAAGTAGTGAAATATTTGAATTCTACCTCCATGCCTTTTGAATTTGGAAAGCTAAATACAGAGAGGGTAGAAGTGAGGGAAACTGTAAACAAAAAACAAGTACATGGGATAAATCTAAATCCAATCTGTGGTACTTGTCACACCTCCCCATCAAAGACCACTCTGCTGGCTTCTTTTGTGGTTGTTGGGAATGGTGGTCCAGCATCCAAATCAGGCTCTTGATGAAGTTTGAGCAGCCCTGGAAACAATGGCAATTACTTCTAATAAGGTCACAAGCTAATGAAATATGAAAAGAAAAGTCTCATAACTGCACTCCAAAGAAAGTGTTTGCAATCATCCCTGCACATCTGATATCCCAAACATCCCCCATGTGCCCAGCAGGCATATTTATGTCACAACTCTCACATCTCTTGACTTGCTTACACAGGTGCTTTCCAAACCTAAGTAAATACGAATCTTGTGTTCAATTTGCCACACAAATCACTAAATTAGATGCACAGGCAGCTTCTACTGCACCACAAGAGCTTTTTGTAATGGTTATTTCATATTGCACTAGTCATTTTTAATAACTGGAAACGTTCTTAGGAAAGTTTGAGAGCTTTCCAAGAAAGGATTACAGCTTGAGTCTGCAAGGTGTTGAATTCATAGGATTTGAGTCAAGGAAGCATTTCTAGGGCTTATAAGTACAGAATTATTTGGCATTGCTTTGCTGCAGTGATTAGTGGGATGTCATGATCAGAGGTTTGAGCCTAGGGTGGCAGCAGGAGCAGAAAACAGGGAAGAGTCAGGCCACCCACACTGAACACCAGCCATAACCACCAACATTGTCTTAGTAGAGTCTGGCTTCCCACATGACAGAAATAGTGCCACAAGCTTAAAGGCAGTGTAAGTTTCTTTGACAGGAGGGTGAGTAGGTTAAATGAAATACCTGCTACGTGTTAGAAGAATTCTGAAGCCTTAAAGACCTACTTATCCAATTAAACATTTTTTGCCCCCAGGGGCAGTTTCACAAAGGCGTCTTTTCCAGAGGATTTTCACAGATAGCTGAACAGAATGCATTTTTTATTAAAAATCTTATCTGTATTAACAAAGTTTTGTGACCTAAAAAGCTTGCTTGGGGTTTCTGAGAGACGAGGAGCTTGAGTATCAGCTCTTGCCATAAGGACAGCTGGGGATCTGGGTCATTGCACTGAGGATTACTTGATACAACCTGGTGGAAAGATATGAAAATCACCTTGTCAGGTCCTTGCCAGGTCATTCTGCAGAGCTTTCAGACTCCTGGGCCCATACAACTGGAGGTGTGAGTCAGGCTGGCCCAGACCACCAAGGATGTCAAAGGAATCCAAATCAGCAAGAACAGCAGGTTGTGAGCAAGAGTTGTGTGACCATGTGCATGGTTGGCAGGACTAGAAACCCTCAGAGGATAAACTCCTTACTGAATCAAGAAGCTGCATCACACACAGAGGAAAATGCAAACTAATTTAATTTTTTAAAATAGTTTTATTAAGTATATGACAGAAGGCATATTGGAAAATATTCATGACCTTCTATTAATGTCTTTTTAAATGAAATTTGACAGATATATTTGACAGAAATAAAGGGTATTAAAAACAAGCACTGAAGGCCTAATTATTTTGTATAGATTTTGGTTTTTTCAGATAAAATGCAAGTTACGACATAAGGCTAAAATTTAAGTCCTACTGAAGTCAAAGACCACTATTCTTCAAATAAACAAAAGAATTCACAGAAAAGGTTTTGTACAAGAAGACCAGAATGACATAATTTTAAGAGTTCAGTGTATTTATGAAAGTATTTTTAGAAGCCTTTCTTCATATTGTGTACACAAGTGACAAGAAAATACAGCTCTTCAAAGACAAAACCATGAAAAATTATCTGACCACATATAGGTACCATTGAAACAAAGAAAAAAGAGAACTAACTTTTGGACAAGTTTTAGCTTTGGATTTGGGTGATCTGCCCAAAAAGGTCCTTGTTTTCATCTAATCAAATCCATGAAATTCCACAAAAGTCTGATGATTCAACTCCACGATGCCATGCTCAGCATCCACAGCTCCTGGGCAACAGCTGCTTGGTATAAAATACATCAGAGTGCAAATCTTCTCAGATCAAAATTATCACCACAGGATGAGAGCCTCCTACACGGTCTCAGCTCCACCTCTGCATCACTGACCTGGCAAATGTCACTTTGTGCAGCAGGGTGGCATGAGGCCAGCAGGTATTGCAGTGCCAGCAGCAGGGGGGTGCCCACTCCAGCCCAAACAAGGGGGAGGCAGCTGGGTTAGGATTCCCTCCAGGATGGATGCAACTGAAGACTCAGATGAACTCTGAGACAGTGTTCAAAATCACTAACTGTGATTAGTGTGAGTAGTGTGAGGCACACAGTGTGAGCAGAGTGCACTGTACACAGGTTTAATGCACTGCTATCCATTGTATTCACTTTTTCTAGCAAGGGGATACCTGTGCTCAGCAGGGCTTTTAGGCAACTCAGGGCAGTGGATTTCATTTCAGCTCTGGCACTCCTAAGCTTTACTCACTGATGCAATGATGCCCAAAGCTCCTCTGTGCCTCAGTTCTTCATTTGTACAATTAATTAATAGTGGCAACACTTACTGTCTCACCAGGGTGTTGCAAAGAAAAAGCTCACTAGAAATGGTAAGGCACTCAGAAATTGGGTAATAAGCACTTTGTAACCTCCTAGGGAAAAATTAAATGTGCTCTGTTGAAATGTAGGTCAAGGGTTAAGCTTAAGACTAAATTTCTGCCCAGCACAGACAAAGCACCTGAAGAAGGACTCCTGTCTCATGCCAGCCTCGTCCTGGCCCCCTGCAAAACACCACATTTCCCTTTTCTCTGGGAAATGGGGAATATCTAAAGGAAAATCTTGCAGGACCTTTGGTATGCAAGCAGATACTGCAGTGTCCCAGCAGTTTATAAGAATCAGGATTTGTTTCTGTTCTAGGCTTCTTCTACAACAAAGAAGAGGATGCACATGGCAGAGAATAGAGTAAAATTTTAAAACCTAGTGTGATTTCAGAGCTGGTGCTCACCTGAGCAACCCAGAAGTCATTTCCCATTCAGCCCATGAGAACAGGTTTAAACTTCATTTGTGCCATTCATTTCCATCTTTATTCCTTCTCCCTTCTCTCTCAAAGGTTCCAGCTCAGGCCCATCCTGTGTGGAGTCTTTGTTCCAGTTTGTTTTGCCTTCATTTTCTGTCCTTACAGATTTAGGATCCTCTTCTTTTGCCTTTCTTTCCTTCTCCTCCTTGGCAAGCATACGATAATTATAATAATTCATGATGAACAGAAAGGTTCCTGCCAGGACCATCACAGCTCCACATTTAATGAACATATATTTATAGTCTCCAAAGGTATCAATAAGAATTCCTGTAAAATATATATTTAAAAAAAAAAAAAAAGGGAATTTAGAGATGAAGGCAAGGGTATTGTGTTTTCAGATCCTGTATATCAAGGAACACTCTTGTGGCTTTGGGATAAAACATTCTCTGAACTTCTGATCTCTTCCATGAACACTCTGAGCCTGCAAATACTGAGCATGTGCTGCACTATGCAGCCTGTGGGTAGTTGACATTGGTACAGGTAATGCTCTGATAATTTGCACAGTTCAGTAGAAGGGGACAGAACCTGCACTGCAAAGTCTGGGCTTTTCCAGCACACCTATTCTTTCCATGCTAAGCTGCTCCTCTGATCACAGAGCCTGCAGGCAGCCTTTCCACTGACTCCAGTGATCAACTACAAGGATGCCCATTTGGCTTGGCAGCCAAAAAGCAGCAGCTTTTGGGAAGACTTTCATGAGAAGGCACCTGCCCACTGGGTCTGATCTCAGGCTCTTGGCAAAGACCCTGTGATTTATTCCACCACGGGTCACCCACCAGCATTAGAGGGGGCTCAGCTTTTGGTCACAGCTGCCCTTTCTGCAGTCACACTCGTGAGCTAAAGAGGAAAGGGCACAGTGTGAAACTGGAAAACATTAGTTCCAGGGAAAGCAAAGATGATGCTGTCAGTGTCAGATAATTTCAATGCCAAAACAAATGTGACAGGTTCCTCTCAAAGGTTAATGCCTCTGCTACGGAGTTAGAGAGTAATTGAAGGGAGACGGCTTAATTGAAATGTCACCATTCTCCATTATGTCAAAATGTAATGCAAATCTTATTGGGATTATGATCCTGAGCATTAATTCCCATTTACTGGGCAACACAGACCATTCTTAACATCCCAAATCCTAATTAAAGTAAGACCCACTCCTAACCTGGCCTTCACAGTACAGACAATCTTCCCTGAAACTGGCCCATCATCCATTAGCCCTCTGACGTTTTGGAAAATGTTCTCCTCCCCAAAATGAGGGACCTTTAATTACATCCCAATTGACCCTTAATGTTGAAAAGCTGATGATTAATTATCCCACTGCATTGCACTAACAAGGGTTTTTATGGTCACCAAATAGATTTCCTGATCACAATAATAATAATTTTTAACTGGTTTTGGTCCGTGGCTTTTCCTGAGTCGTCCCTAGCTGACTTGGTACACCATTTTCAATGCACTGTGTTTTTCATGCTGCTGGTGAAACATCAACCAAACGCTAATTGCAACAATTTTTCCTTTTCTGCTCATCAGGATGACCTAGAGGTCTCCTAAATAGGTTTCAATGAGAGTTTTAATGAGTAGAGTATTGGAAAATTCAACAGTAGGATAGTCTTGCCTCTTTTCCTTTGAGGATAAGATAAAGTCATAAAACACATTGGGAACAATTTACTTAGTTCATTAAAGCAGAACCCTGCAGTAGGTTATTAAAATGCCAAAGAACCAATAAATTTGCTGCTTATTAAAATGGTGGGGAAAACCCTACAAAACTAATATTACTGATTATTACACAGAACTGTTTTAGCCTCATTAGCAGTCTCTGGTCATTAACTTAATCTCCCACAAAGAAAATTATATAATTCAGAAAACGGCCATTTTAAAATTGTATTTTCTTTTGTTTGTCATTAATTAAATAATGAACCTCTAAGACAGCAAGAGGATACAGCTGCTTCTGTCACACTGTATGAGCTACCCAGTAATATGAAGAATTAAACAGCTCTGCAGGATGTGTCATATGAAGCATTAGCCAGATCTCAGTTCTGAATCCAGGAAAAGGGTTAAAATTGCAAATGGAGCCCATGCTACAGAGGGAATATTAAGGCTGTTAAATCACAGGAGATCACTGGCCTTACTTATCTTTAGGTGACTGAAAGTTCTCCTGGAGACTCAGTATTGTCCACACGGACCTTTGTGGGCTCTGCCTTTTCGTATTTTAAACCATTCCATCCAAAATAAATCTATTTTTCAATTATTTTTAGAACAGACTTAAATCTTTCAGCTGCACTAAGATGACTGAACTTCCTAAGTGGTGTACTCAGAGCCTTAGAGACAAACAGTGAGGTTTGAGTCAACAAGAGGCTTTCACAGAACTGTTGTGTTTTAGTTAAATTGTGGTGGACTCCAGCCTTTTGCAAAAGGAGGAATGTCCAGGAGGAGCTGCCTGAAGTGCAAGGTTCTTGGTGTTGTAGGAAGTACCACTCTGCAAGTTCACTTCAAGTGTCTGGAGGGATCCAGGATTAAAAGATGACTCTCCAAGACTCACTTCAACAGGAAGGAGGAAAGAGGAAATGTTGGAGGAGACGCCAAGGACATCCTTTCCTGTCCAGTTACTACTGGAAAAATGGCGATTGTGAGGCAGAGAAGGCACATTTAGGATAATTTCCCACAAACTGTGCTTACAAAAGCCTAAACCCCAGTGGCAGCAGAGGAGGAAAACACACTCACCTCCAATAGGGGGTCCCAGCAGTATGGTGCAGCACTCGGCGATGGTGACGAGGCCGACGGCGCTGGTGAACCGGGCAGCTCCCACCAGGTCCATCAGCGTCTCGAAGAGCATGGCACACACCATGCCAAAGGCCAGGCCAAAGAAGCTGGAGTACACAATGAGCCCTGTGTAGCTGGAGGCCAGCGGGCACAGGAGGTGGCAGGCGCCGTTGAAAGCGATGGCGAAGCTGAAGAAGTACTGGATCCTCGGCCTCACCCACTTGCTGTTGGCGACGATGCCGGTGGTGGGGCGAGCAACCATGTCCACAATAGCCAGGATGGACAGCAGGAAAGCAGCTGAGTATTCATCAATGCCAGTGTGCTTTGCATAGGGTGCCAGGAAAACGATGGGGGCAAAGAACCCCAGGAACATGAGCACGTTTCCGATCAGGTAAATCAAGAACCCTCTGTGTTTAAAGAGGGAAAAATCAAGGTACTGATTGACTTTTTCAAAGCAGTCCTTTTCTCCTTCCTCTTCTGTTTTGTTCTCCATGGGGCCATCTTCAGTGATCTTTCCTTTCAAAGCATCCTTCCCTTCCTCAGTCACCTGGGTTTTGACCAGTGCTGTGCCTGGCCCGATGGGTCTGAAGAGAGCTCCTGCCACGCAGCAGTTTAATAAAATTGCCCCGAGAATTAAAAAGCTGCCTCTCCAGCCAAAATTGTCAAAAAGGAATTGGTTGAGAGGTGCCAGGGTGCAAAGCATGACGGGGCTCCCTGCCATTGCAAGGCCATTGGCAATGGGTCTTCTCTTCAAGAAGTATTTCCCTATGATTATCACAGATGGCTGAAGGTTGAGAGCAAGGCCAAATCCTGGAAAACAGTTCAGATAAATAAAGGAATATTTGAGACCCATTTCTCCTCAGATCATTGTTTAGGGAAATTCACAGTCAATTGGTTCACTGGTGGCTCTTCAACACAGCAATCTGGATGAAAATGTTGCTCAGGGTGTTTCTGACTTCTGGCTGCCACATTTGGGTAACCAGACCCCAGAAACACTCTTTCATTCAGAGAAACCCCTTCCTTCTGCACTGCAAATCTCTTGGGTGGCAAAACTAGCACCAAGAATTTGCTTCAGAGTGAACCAAAACTATTCCCTCACGGAATGCTGCTGGGTTCTGTCCACACACAGCGGCCTTGCTGGGGGAGAAGATGGATCTGTTTTTTAAAAATGGCAACTCCCAGTTTGAGGAAGGTTGTTTTGGCTTGGACAGTCCCAGCCACCAAAGTGCATCCATCCAGGGCTGGCCTCCCCTTCCATGGGCACCCAACTCAGCTGCTGGGCAGCCAGACCTGCACAGAAGATAACACCACCCTCCTCAGCCACGACTGATCTGGTGCTGTGAGCAATGCAGGTCTGATGCAAAAGATTAAGAGGTCTGCAAGTACACAGCAAAACAGCTACTGAGGATGCTAATTACACAGGACCCCAGAGTGCTTCTTTTAATTAGGATTTATTTTTATTGCATTTAGATATATAAATGCCATTATAAATCTGCACTGCTAATTCAGTTGGCCAGCTTCTCCTGCACAGGTGGAATCTGCAGGCAGAAATACCAAATGCTGTGATGGTCTCAGTTTTCTGTGGTTCTCTTTGAGAGCACTGCCATATAGAACCATAGAATCACACAATCAGTAAGGTTGGAAAAGACCCCCAAGACCATGGAGTCCAACCTCTGACCTGTCATCACCTTATGAACTAGACCAATGTACTCAGTGCCACATCCAGCTTTTTCTTGAACACTTCCAAGGATGGTGGATCCACCACCTCCCTGGACAACCCATTCCAATGCTTAATCACCTTTTCAGTTAAAAAATTCTTCCTGGTGTCCAACAATTCTTCCTGATGCCCAACATCAATGATCAATAGTTAAACATCAGAAATAGTTTCAAGGATTTCTTTGACATGCAGTATTTTCACAAAAAAGTTCATTTTTCAGAACTCCATCAAAATGGCATTTAAAAGTCATGCCACATATTTTCTTCTCCATCATCCAGGAGAGAATGAGCCACATTAGAACAAAGCAGAAATGTAATCCTTGAAGTGATTATATCAGAGAACATGAATCCTGAAAATAGGGTCATGCAGATTTTTTTTCTTGTTCATTAGTCGATATAATTAGTTTGTTTAACTGTGCAGTACATAATTAGGCATATTGCTTTACAGAAGAGAATTTACAAAGGTCAAGGTCCTCAAAATTAATTAAGGAACACTATCATTAGTCACTGATGGAGTAGAATCCAACTGATGCAGCAGAATCCAGCCGATGCTGGATAGCTTCAGTTTAAATGGGTTTGCAAAATTACGATTTCTGCCAAGTCTAAAGTTATTTTTTTTAATTACTTTGAAGTTTACAACATTAAAAATAAATTGAAATGGCAACAAATTAAAATAATTCTGGATACAAAACATTCTCAGCATGAACTTTTTTAGACAGTCCATATATTAGGCAGGGCACATCTTTGGGAAGTGCAGCCTGCTTGTAATGCCTATAGGGCCAAATTCAGGGTGACCTGGGAACCACAGAGGAAAACCACAACCCTGGGTAGAGAACACCCTTGGACAGTGCTGAAATATAGAAATGCATCTTTTTCCACCTGAGAAGATGCAGCAGGTGAGAGTTTGCATTAACTCCCCATTTCCCAGGCTGGTCAGTAAGGGCAGAAATTGAACCATCATTTCCACAGAGATATTTTTGGTAGGGACACACCACACGTCTTCCAAAGGAGGAAAATCAGATTGGATGCCAGCTACCCACTTAAACAATAATCATCTCAAATTTTTTTATTATGTGAACATTAATTTGCCAGTCAGACAAATCTAATTTAATATTACCTCATGCTCTTCCCATTAATTAAATTTGGAGAGTTTCAAATTGAATAACTGGAATTTCAATTTACTTTAAGCTTTTGGCTGACTTTAATAGGAAATATTTACATCCATTTTATTGCAGTTTTCAGAAACTACAGCAGCTTTTCCATAGCTGGAATTGTTACTCAATAACCACATTTTCTCCCCAGGGATATGACAGAGAGGTCTGTCAGTGGTGTTGCAAGAACAGAAGCAAACCTGTGCCAGAGGGAGTGTCCTTTCCTGGATTAAATGCATCTCACTCATATTAGAAGGAAATAAGTGGTGCTACAGGACTCAGCTGTGTAGTTATTGATCTTGCTCTTACTTTATTAGCAAGGAACAATCTGAGCAGGTATTTCAGTGCTCAACATTTACAGCCATGGCAAAGACTCTACTCTCCTTAGCCCACATGCCTCACCCAAGATCCCATTTTATTTCATGGCAGCCTAATTGGTGCACATTGAACTAAACTCTGAGCAGTCGTTACCACCTTGCAATTAGCTTTGAAATTTGCTGCTTCTACCTCAGACTTCAGAAGAGGCTGCATGTTGAAGCACCTACTTAATGCATCCAGGCTGGCATCTGCCCAGGTGGACAGCTGGCAAACCCCATTTCTTTTCCTAAGTGCTGTAGGGAAACAAATGGGAAGAGGCTGTGAGGTTTCCTGTGCATGCACAGTGCCTCGTGCAGCCCGGGGTGCCATCAAGGACAGAGCTGCCTCCACCAGCAGAGCCTGGTTCCTGCTCTGCATGCAGGTGGAAACAGGCATAATCAAGTCAGCAACTAAGATTGCTGTGTCTAATCCCTCCACTGCAAACAGATCCTTCCTGCTCTGCTCCTCTGAAGAGATTTCTATTAATATGCCAAAGGCACAGGACTGTAGCAGAGACCTCCTGGTACTGAGATCTTGTTTTTACCTCCACCCCTGTGACTTACATGAGCACAGGCTTTTACATCAGTCTGTTTTCTTTCCAGGCTGGCAGGAAGGAGGCTAGAAAGAGTGTGATGTTTACAGGTTGCTTTACAGTTACTGCAAATCCCCTTTAGAAAAGGGATTGTAGCAGCAGCACTGTCACAGCTGTGTGATGGGCAGGTGGCTTCCTAATTGCCCTTGAATGCTCCCATGCTAGGCCTGACCAGCAAAGATACTTCAAGCTTAACTGGAGGCATCAAGCATGTTAGCAGGCTTACAAGCATCTTCCCTTCTCTGTCAAATTAATATTCCTCCCCAGCACACCCCCAGTGCCTGGAGATGATGGGTCATCAGCCAGCACCTCATCCACACAGCTGCCCTTGCTCAGCAAGCAGGAGGAAAAGAGGCACACAGAAGATGTGCTGTGCTCAGAGGAAACAGCACAGTGCAGACAAAGATGTGGGTGTTTTAGCCCTGTGCCTTGGGGCTGGCACGAGGGTCACCTGTGTGCACTGAGCACTGCCCACACTCAGCACTCGTTACCGCCTTGCAATTAGCTTTGAAATTTGCTGCTTCTACCTCAGACTTCAGAAGAGGCTGCATGTTGAAGCACCTACTTAATGCATCCAGGCTGGCATCTGCCCAGGTGGACAGCTGGCAAACCCCATTTCTTTTCCTAAGTGCTGTAGGGAAACAAATGGGAAGAGGCTGTGGGGTTTCCTGTGCATGCACAGGTAACACTGAGCAGTCGTTACCGCCTTGCAATTAGCTTTGAAATTTGCTGCTTCTGCCTCAGACTCTCTGTGCTGGGGGATGGACCAGACCTGCAGACACGTTCAGGGACCACAGGCAAGGTCTTTATCTATCCTAGGTCTGCTGGGGTTAGGCACAGAGTTCCCTCCTGTCACCCTTTTAGCCAAGTGCTTTAGAACACAGAAGCTGGTGACTTCCTACAGCCCTGTTTCTTGGCCGAGTCCTTCTGCTCACCAAAATGCATGGAAACCTTTTCAGCAAAGGATTTATGGTGTCCATGTGCTAATCCAGCATTAGTCAACTTGGAATCACAGAATGTTTTGGGTTCAAAGGGACCTTGAAACTCATCCCATTCCAACTCCCTTGCCATGAGCAGGGACACCTTCCACTGTCCCAGGCTGCTCCAAGCCCTGTCCACCCTGGCCTTGGACACTTCCATGGATGGGACAGCCACAGCTTTTCTCTCTGCAACCTGTGCCAGGGCCTCCCAACCCTCACAATAAAGAATTTCTTCCTAGCATCTAATCTAAACTGCCCTCTGTCAGTTGAAAGTCATCCCCCCTTGTCCTGTCACTTCCCCCTTTGCCTTCCCAGAGGACATTTGTTTAGGAGGAAATTATGCAAGCTCATGCATTTAGAAATATTGGGAGACATTGGTTAATTTTATTTCCCATCACTTTGTTTCTGGAGTCTCTTTCAAGGAACTGAAACTCAAGATTTATTCATCCAATAATAAACCAGTTATATTTAATTACAGTGACAGTCCTTAGGAAGAGTAAGGTTTAAGAGAGGGACTCCTACATGGGGATTTATTCACTATTGTGCAGATTTAATAAAGGAATATTGATATAGAAGAACAGGGTGACAAACTTTCTGTCCCAATTTGCTTTGCCAGTGGCTGGTTTTATTGATTTTAAATGTTGAGCTCACATTTTCACATTCAGAAAGCAGCAACACTTAATGCATCTGCAGAAAGATTGGGAACATTCATTAAACCATACACCTGGCAACCTCAGAAGCCAATTTTGAGCTCATTGTGTCATGCTTCCAAGCAGATGTCCTAGCTGCACTGGAATAAAATTTGGCTGTACCTTATGCAAAATAATAAACCAAAAATACTTACAATTAAGCATCTATACTCACACAGGTGGAGAGCTCTAATCCATCCACCTTTAAAAGCAAAAACCTGGCACCTGCAGGCCTTAAAGATGCTGGACTGAGCCTATGCCTTATTCTGCTTGAGTTTCCAATATGGAATTTCATATTTCAATACAGGCAATTCAAATCGGAACTTCAAGAAGGAAATACAGGTTGTTTGGTTTTTTGGGGTTTTTTTTCACAGTAGGGATGTTTTTGGTCAACTCCAGCAGTTCTCATTTTCAGATAAGGGACCTCCTCACCTCACAAGCTGGAAAAGGGCAAGTAAACTGAAGCAAACCCCTGAAATCTCATTCCATGTATCTCACAGAGAGAAGACAACACACAGTAAAATAGGAACAAGGGTGCCTTCTTCATAGTCACACTTGTACCCAGAAGGACCTGCCCTGCCCAGGACAGAGCCCAGTCAACCTGGGTTTGCTTCAAGAGGAGCTGAGGCCACTGATGGCCACCATCCCCAGCAGGTGGCCCGGAGCACGGAGCTGCAGGAGCACAGCCCTGCCTGGATCCCACTGCCCATGTCCAGCCAGGAACACAGGGCACAGGGAATGTGCTCTGTGCTGAAGTTCATCTGGAGCATTGACAAGGAGGGCCTTTGTCCCACCAGATTTTTATCTCCCAAGCTTTTTATCTCCCAAGCTTTTTATCTCCCAAGCTTTTTATCTCACCAGCTTCCCCTGGGTTTGTGCTGGTGCTGACACTGCCCAGGTGTGGGAGACCCCAGCCACCAGAAGGAGCCTCCCTGTGGAGGGCAAGGAGGTGCTTTGTTCTCACCTGTGATGAAGCCCACGCAGATGTAGAGCTGCAGGATGCTGGTGCAGAAGGCAGCTGAGATCATCCCCACACCACACAGGAGGCCCCCAAACATGACCACGGGGCGGCTGCCGTAGCGGTTCACTAAAATGCTGCTGATGGGACCTGGGCAAAGAGGGGAAAAAGCACCTTGAGGTTGTATCTTCTGACAGAAGGGCATGTTTGACACAAAGCAGGTAAAGATCTGCAATATCAATGGGCCTGAGTGCTGCTGACAGCTCCTAGGGTGAGCTCAGGAAGAAAATGGAAAAGCAGAGATCTTCCACATGGAGATGGCAGCATGTCCAGTGCCATGGGTGTGTAATCAGTGACAGCTCCTGCCCCCCAGGGCTTCCAAGTGTCACCAGAGAAGGCAAACAGCAATAAAAAAACCATGTGAACACAGGATCCCAGGACAGGAGCTTCTTGATTTATGATGATGTTAAATTACACACGCAAAGCAGTGGCTCATATTGTGAGGCAGATATCACAAATGCTGTTGCATTTTTAATGCCTCTATTTAATGCAATTCCAATATTGCTGACCAGGACCAGAGCTTCAGCAGAACAGTTGTTAATTAAATCTTAATAGCAGTCCATGTAGGTAGAAAATGTTGGGGATGATGGATTAGCCAGAGCTCAAAAGAACCAGTCTGGACTTGCATTTATGCAAAGAGGAGGTTCAGGGCAGTGCAAAATTATGGAAGAGGGAAATGGCTTGACAAAAACTGTGTACACTGAAACAAAGCACTGAAATCTGAGGAAAGGAGACCAGTAAAAATCAGAATCACAGTAAGATATATATTGGAAGGACTTTGATGGTACCTCAGGACCAACCTCCTGCTCAAAGAAAAGCCAGCTCTGAGAAGCCAGAACTGAGAAGCCAGACTGAGAGTTCAGAACTAGAAAAGCCAAGCTGAACAGGAAAGAGCAGTCCAGAAGTCCAAGCTGTGAGACATAAAGAAAAGATTCTGTATTACTCAGAAGTCCTGAATCAAAATGCTCCAAAAGTGATACCAGAAATGAGGAAGGGGAATACAGGCAGATTTAATATCTGAATTTACCCGGCTGTTTGTGGTGCTACTCATCATACAGTAATGGTGTTTCAGAGCCCAGTGTGCCTGTTTGCCTTCACTCCTGCCACTTCCCACACCACTCACACATACTATACTGCCTGCTGGTATTTTAAAGGCACAGGCATCTCTGAAGAGTTTGGATGTGGGACCTACCTCACCACAGAGCCAGGGTAGAATACTTACCTTTGCTTAAATAATTTCTCAGCCAGAAATAGCTCCAGAGCCCTCTCCAGACCCTGCAAACCACAGCAGTCCTGATCACAGGAACAAAACCCAGAAACCCCAACACTCCCTCAGCATGGCTGACAGCATCCAAACAAGTTCTCAGCTGTTATTATGTGCAAGAATAGAAACCAGTAGATATGGCTGGTTAAATCTGGGGAATGAAGCCCAGAGAAATACTTTCCACTTGATGTCTGAGGTCAAAACACTCATAAATTAAATGCACACAAGCACAGTCTCAACGAAATCCCTGCAACTGTGTGATTTGTGATCTAGTCCCAATCAAATGCACCATTCAATTAAAATTTCTGTGTGTCTATAATTACATGGAGAATTTTTCTGCTAATCCTGTAACTGGATTCACACAGGTGCATCCCTTTGCTGCACAGAGCACTACAGAATTCAATGAGAAGTTCTGGGGAGAGGGATATGTATTTCAGATCAGCACAGTGAGAAAGACACCCCCTTCTGTCTGAGTTTCCCCTGGCCAGGGCCTGAACTTGCATCCTGCTTGAGGTGGTCTCAGCACGTCCTGTAATTCAATAGATCGAGCCAGTGCTCCTCAGAAAGGCACCAACAAACTCATCTGCAGCCTAAGGGCATGCAACTCTTCCATTTTTCAATTTTCCACATGTCTGCATTTCTGCAGAATCAATCTAATTACTCAGCTAAGAAAATGTGGTTTCCATTACTTTCACCCACTGGCAGAGGGCTTTCACCCTATAGGATGCTGCACCATGGAGCAAAGCATTTAAAGCCCACAATATTCCTGCTAAGGCTCCTCTCCTGCTCTGTCCTGGGACAGCTACCATGGAGAGAAGCCCCTGCTATGAGAGGAAAACCAGGACTGCTCACATATGTCCCACTCCTGCAGCATCCAGCTCAGGAGAAGGGAAATTGGGATTAATGTCCCTCTCCTTTCAGTCCATAAATGGTTGTATTGGCTTCACCCATCAGGAAGGATGGGCTTGGACCATGACAGCAGATCATGAACTGGAAGGGGCTGAGGGTAGGATACATTCTGCCCAGCTGTGGGAACAGCTGTAGACAGCTGTTATTTTCCTCTACTTCAGCTGTAGAGGGTGAAGTAGAGGAAAATAAATGTTTGTATCCCAACTACTGGCTTTGCAAATGAGAGCAGTCTTTCTGTGCCCCTGGGGACACTCCCTGTGTGCTGTGTCCTCAGCCACATCCCAGCTTCCCAGCAAGCACTTATTAAGCCATGAGACTGAAACTTTTCCCTGCTCTTGTCGTGTGTGATCTCTCAGCAATGTTTTGCAGGAGGTCTGCATGCCCTTCATCTGCTGCAACCAGAGCAATCAGTTTTACAGCAGGAAAATCAGCCCCATGTTTGCCAGTCTGCTGTGCTCTCAAGGCTGTCACCTGCCCAAACTGGGCTGGGCTGAGCTCACAGGGAACTGGGACAAAATCCAGAAGCACAGAAGCTTTCCCCTTCACAGCCTGAAGTGTCCAGGCCCTGTGAGCCTGCTTTGGTAAAGAGCCACAGCCTGAGGGATCACAGCCCTTGCCTGAGGGACAGCACCTGACCAGCCTCAGCCACACAGAACCGGGGACCAGAGACCTCTCAGACACTGGGAGCGTCCAGTTAGAGCACAAAACAGGAGCAGAACATCTGGACTAAACCTTCTCAGCCACAGAGAATCCACAGTAAAAGCCATGATGAGCACTCAACCTGCAGGAAAAGCTAAACCTAGCAGGAAAAGCTAGACTTACATGAGACACCAAAAAACCCAGCCCAGAACCTCAAACAGTTGGGAAATCACACTTCCTTAAGTTTTTGCTCAAAGGCTGAAGGGTTTATAAAAGTCATGAGCAGACCTTTCAAATGCATTGAAGCAAATGCAAAATCACATCCCCAAAATTACTTGCACTTAAGTCATTTGGACCTTCAGAAACATCCACAGGCTTTAGCAGAGCAGCCTTTCAAAATCTGTCCCATCTCTGGGCAGAAAGTGGCACACAGTGTGACAATCTGTCACATCTGGGAGCTGTGCACACTTCAGCTCCCAACCCTGCCAGCCTGGGCAGTGACAGAGCACACACACAGACCCCCTCACCCTGCCCAGGTACCTGCAGCAATCAGCATCACAGCCAGCAGATCTGAGTGCACCCTCCTGCCCTGCCCTGCCCCATTGCCACCTGCAGTGCATTTCTTGGGGGGGAAGTTGGTTTAACATCAAACATTAGATAAGTTTAACATCAGGATTGTGGGGTAGCTTCAGAAAATATCAGATAGCTCAAGCTGGGGCAGAGGGCTGAAGAAGAGGGAACACAAAGCCAGCACTGCAGTTGTGGGAAATGTGAAACACAATTACTGCTATGCTCGCAGCTATTGCACAAATTAAAAGTGTGACAGGCCCTGGCAGCAGGGTGGAATTGAAAAGCAGGACCTGTCATTTACCAGTTACTCAGCTGGCATGGAAAGAATAAAGATATTGTATATTAGCACAGAGAAACCATTTAGGGTAGCAGTGTGTGCAGCTTGGATCCCAAGGCCCCTTTAGCTGCTAATACCTGCCTGGTCAAACGTGCAGGAGCCACAGGCTCCCTGTCCTGGCATCCAAATGAAGACATTGCTCCCTCCTGCAAGCCTGCAGCAGGACAAGCTAAGAGGAGCCAGGGTGATTTCTGCTCCTTAATTTACAGCATCAGGTGAGAACAGGGCAAGAGAAACAGCTGGCAAAGCTCTCAGAGAGCTGCCATTTACCGGGCTTGACCTTGCAGGAGCAGCCACACAAACGCTGTGCCAGTCCCTGGAAAGTCAGAGCCAGGAGCAAAAGCCATCCCAGCTGCTGAGAATGTCCCCAGGGCTCTGAGGCTTCTCAGGGAGCAGAGCAGTCAGGGCTGTCCCCACAGCCCAGCCACCAACAGAGCACTGCAACTTCTAATGATGAAATTAGAGGGATCATTTCATTAACCCCTTGCACCCCTGTGCATTCCAATGACAAGAATGCTGACGTTAGGGTGGTGTTCTGGTGCAGGAAGGGATGGCATTCCCTCCCACCCACCCAGCCTCATGGCAGCCCCTTCCATGACCCAGTGACTTCCTCCCTTCCAACGAGCTTCCAGCCATGGCCATCTTTTATCATCCACTGCAGGGGGGCAGCACAGGGCAGCAGAGGACACAGTGGGGATGCTGAGCCTCATCCTGCTGCTGGCTTCACTCAGAGCTGTGCCTGTGGCTCTGCACCTCCCCTGGCTCACAGGGACATGCTCTCCATCATCTCCTTCAGCCCATGGTAAGAGCAAGGAAAGAGCTTCACTTTCCACCCCAAGCCCTTGCAGAGCAGGGTGCACACCATGAGGCTTCCACTTCTGCCTGCAGTAAAACTCTGCAGCCTGCAGAGCAACAGTTTGCACCAAATATCCCCAAAAGATGCAGCTGGGATCATGGAGCCCCTGGAAGACTGATGAAATGTAAAGCACTACCCTCAGCCCATATAAATCACTCTGGTTTAGTGCCTGTCCTGTTTAAAGCCTCTCTTTTCTCATACCTGTGGCAGATTTCCATTCTTTGTTAGTTGGTACATGAAAGGCCATGTCAAAGAGGCTGCTCTTGGTGGCAAGAGAAACACAGAGACTCGCCAGTGGGGAATGCAGCAAGCCTGAACTCATTTGTTAGCTTGTCCAATTACTTTTCACCTTGAGTTTTGTGTTTGCAGAAGTGAAAAGGACCCTGAAGAGGAGACTGCAAAACTGTAAAGAAAAAGCAAAATACCCTGGGCTCTCCTCTCTTCTCCTCCACAAACCCAGGCCACCTTGTCATTCATTCTTCTTGAGTCACTGAACTGTGATCCAGAGAGGATCCTAATGCAGAGCTGGCACATAACAAGAAATATCAATCCAGACTGGCTTAAACTCTTGCAAGTATGACAGTGCTCAAAAAATAGACACCTGAATTGCCTTCCTGTTTTCCTCAGCAAGCCTTATGAATTTTTTATGAGCTGCAAAACTTCCAGTGCCGGTGTGAAACACTGATGTATTTCTAACAGGGACTAAAACATTCTTCTCTCCCATACCTCTGACCCTGTGTCTATGTATATCCCTTATTTTTAAGGTTTGGTCTGTGGTGGTTTTTTTTGTTTGTTTGGTTGGTTTTGGTTTTTTTTGTTGTTGTTGTTGGGTTTTTTTTGTTTTTTTGTTTTTTTTTTACCTGATACTAATAGTAACAGTGTTCCTCCTTTCAGGTGGAACTTGTCCTGGATGAATTTCTGTGTAGGGCTTTCAGGTAAGCAGCTAAGAGCTGAGGCCCTGCAATTCTGTAACCCAGAGGCTTCCAGCAGTGTGGGTTTTTTCCCAGGTTTCACAACACTGACTTTCTGACAGTGTAAACTGGCACAGAGCCAATGTTCTGGGTCTGCTGGTCAGACCATTTGATGACCACACAGGTGATAAAACAACAACACTTTAAAATACTTTAAAATACTCAACTGCACAGACCACAGGGCTGGAAGATCTGGGACCACCAGTGCCCCACCAGCTGGGGCTGGAACATGCAGCTCAGCTTTTTTCCTGCTTTTCCACAGTGACAAGTGGCTCTAAAGAGCTCCTCCTGCCCAGGGACACTGCCCAGCACCTAAAGAACTGCCCAGGCAGTTAATATTTTCTAAACTATTGTGCAAATACAAATAGGAACTCGGCATGCCATGATTGCCATTGGCTGTGGGGAGTCACTGGGGACATAAGAAGGAGTGCAACATACTCAGCAGAGAGGGAAAGGGGGGAAATCGTTTACACTAATGGAACAAAGTCTATTATTACACCAGTAGTAAAACAACAACAGGAGCAGGCCTGCAATTTCCTCAGTAATAATTTCACTCCCTCCATGGAACAACAACACTGCCTTTGGCTTGGTAATTTATCCACCAGGGTACCAGCCCACCAAAACAGAGCAAGCTCCTCATTACCCCAAATGAAAGCAAATGCCCCACGTTATTAATGTGCTGCCAGACCCCCCAGCCTCGGGAGATGGGGGGGATCAGCCAGCAGCTCCAGGTAACAAGCACAGCCTGAAAGGGAGGCAGCCAGGGAAAACACAGGGCCCAGCTGCAAACATGGGGGGGAAAGGGATGAGAGGGTCAAAACCTGCAGCCTTTCACTCTTTGTCATGCCAGAAGAGACTTGGACAGCTCATGTTTTTAGGTGTTTATGTCACCAGGGTGTGGAGAGCTGCTGCTCACCCTGGTAACTGAGCCCTGCTCCTGCTTGCTCCAGATCACTGGAGAACAACTGGTGGTACTTGCTAAGAATGGAGCCTAATAATTACCAGTCTCAGCTGCTTGGTTCAGATGGTTTGGTTTTCACCTGCAAGGGCTGAGGAGCCCACAGACCACCAACCTTTCCTCAGGCAGTGCTGCTGGAGACAGGATGGCCACACACTGGGGACAAGGGGCAGCGAGCACACGCCCCAGGTGACAACCAGACTCTCAAATACTCCTCTGCCAGACCTGACAGAGCAGCTTCCAAAGACCTGTCCACACCTAAATCACCCTGATGCCTTCTATTAGTGTTACTTTACATTGCAAATAACCCATTTTAAATAAGGAGGCTGAAATCCAGTACATGCCACAGCAGCTCCAACAGCTAACCTGGCCCCAGAGATGCTTCATTTCCTTCCTCACAGGTGAGGAGAACAGTCAGTTCATTGAAGGGGGTAATGGCTGCAGCTCCAGCACAATCCCTGTGAGATGATGCATAAGCCAAGCATGGGAGAAATTGTCTGGACACAGATTATTCAGTCATCAAACTGGTCAGTCCTGTGGTGCCTGGGCAGGACTGGCCCTGCCTCCAGCTGGGAAGGTAGTGAGGGCAATGATCCACTGCAGCAACCAGGCTGCAGCAATCCTCCCTCCCCTGCACCCACCAGGCATGCCCTTGGGAACACAGGGACCCTCAGCTCCCACCTGAAATGAGCCCCAGCAGCAACCTGATGTCAAAAAAAAAAAAAAAAAAAAAAAAAAAAAAAAAAAAAAAAAAAAAAAAAAAAAAAAAAAAAAAAAAAAAAAAAAAAAAAAAAAAAAAAAAAAAAAAAAAAAAAAAAAAAAAAAAAAAAAAAAAAAAAAAAAAAAAAAAAAAAAAAAAAAAAAAAAAAAAAAAAAAAAAAAAAAAAAAAAAAAAAAAAAAAAAAAAAAAAAAAAAAAAAAAAAAAAAAAAAAAAAAAAAAAAAAAAAAAAAAAAAAAAAAAAAAAAAAAAAAAAAAAAAAAAAAAAAAAAAAAAAAAAAAAAAAAAAAAAAAAAAAAAAAAAAAAAAAAAAAAAAAAAAAAAAAAAAAAAAAAAAAAAAAAAAAAAAAAAAAAAAAAAAAAAAAAAAAAAAAAAAAAAAAAAAAAAAAAAAAAAAAAAAAAAAAAAAAAAAAAAAAAAAAAAAAAAAAAAAAAAAAAAAAAAAAAAAAAAAAAAAAAAAAAAAAAAAAAAAAAAAAAAAAAAAAAAAAAAAAAAAAAAAAAAAAAAAAAAAAAAAAAAAAAAAAAAAAAAAAAAAAAAAAAAAAAAAGAAAGAAGAAGAGGAAAAACAAAGCAGAGAAGGCCCAAGCTTCAGAAAGACCAAGTGTTCTCTTCCTTATCCAGCAGTCCTATCTGATCAGTGCTCTGGCATTTCCATTTCCCAGATTTTCCAGATTTCCCAGCTTAGATGCTGCTCCTGCAGTGCACGGAGGAGCCACAGGCCAACAGCTCCCAAAGTGGGGCTGTGGCCAAGGTCCTTTGTGTCACTTTGAGTTTAGGCAATTAAATAACCTCTCCTGCAAAGGGACAGCACTCAGTGGTTCCCCCAGCTGCAGGCTGGCATCTCACCACACCACAGCCGCTCACCTTCGCGAGGTCACGGCACCTCGCTGTTTGAGTTGCTCTCCTGTGATTTCTTCAGCTGCCCTTCTGCCTTGGCAGGACCACTGGCTTTGATCCCTTCCACTGGAAGCCCAGCAGCAGGACAGGAGTTCCCTGTGTGGCTGGAACATCCATTCCTGGAGGTCAACAGCCCTTGGTTACCACTCTCAACATGCTGCTCCAAAACCAATTTGGCCCCTGCCTGCTGGTGGTCTGCACAGGGCTTTGCCCACCCCTGGGAAGCCCTGACTTGACCAAAAGATCAGTTCCATCCAGGGGCAGAAGAGCTGCAATGCTCTGGGACAGGTTGGCACCTGGGGGAAGAAGCTTTCACATGTTTAAATTCCACTTGGGGGGAATGGATTATAATTTATTCCTTGGCTTAACATCATGAACAACCCCCCAGCCAAAACTCTTCACTTCCTTCTTCCTAGTTCTTATTAATCTTGGTTTTTATTAAGTCTATCACATCTCTATTACTGCTGCCTGGTGACCTTGATAGCTCCAATGAAGGGCAAAATGATAAAGCTTTGTGACCAAGTCCACCAACACAGAAATATTTCACCTGAACCTACAGTGCTATTATTGCTTTTAAGTAGAACAGAGCTATTTAAAAAAATAAAAAATATAAGCCCATACGTGGTGACCTTGCAGAGCTGGAGTGCTCTCTGAGAGTCAGGAGAAGTATATGAACCTGCAGCACCATTCATTACAGAAATCAAACCATTCCTCATCCAGCTTTCTTATCAAAATACAGGATTCTAATGGTTCTGCTAGCCTGGGGATTGCCCCTGCCTGGGGAGGATGTCTTGTTTCCACAGCCTGGGGAGGCTGATTGAGTGGGACTCCCAGAGGTGGGAGCATCAGGCAGCTCCAGGGAGCACCTGGCAGGGCTTGGGCCAGGATAGCAGGATGCTGGATATCCACAGCTCTGTGAATAAACAGAATAATCTTCCTCCTTTTGTTTCAGCCTCCACAAAATACCCAGGTGGGAAAGCACATCCCCAGGGAAATCCTAGTAAAAGCCCCACTCGAGAATGAATGCTGAACCAGTGCTGCAAGCACAGCAGCAGAGAGAGCTGACACAGGTGGACATAACCTTGTCCTTGAAAAAACCCACCTCCCTCCCATGCCTCAGTTTCCCCTTGTAGTGCTGTGGTGCTTCACAGCTATGTGAAGGCAACTGAGATGGGTGGAGAGCCCTGGGTGGGGTCTTCTGGAGGAAGAGGAGGTTTTGATCGAGTCTGGAGCAGAGCAGGAGAGAACATTGGCAGTTTTGATTAATTCAAAAACTGCAGAATCAAACTCATTATTAATATAGCTTTATGCCACTGCATTTTGTAAGGTTCTTTCTAAACCTGTCACTGCAATTTATCATGCTAGCAGTGTAATAAAATACAGCCATAAAATTTTGGATTAAATGTTCAAGGTCAATGGTGGACTTTCAGCTTCCCTATCTCTTCCTTGCTGCTTTAGCAGATGCTCTATTAAGCACTTACAAGCTCTGGGAGAAAGTTTTTTTTGGAGAAAAAGATTTAGCTGTGGAGCATTTCCAGAATTAAATCTTCAGGTAATTTGATCTTCACCAAAATACAAACCAATAAATAACAAGACTAATAAACACTGGTTGGTTTCAGGTGGAGGCTTTTTCACCAGAAACACTCTCATTTTTTTGTTGTGTTTACAAAATGTGGCTTTCTGATGCTGTCTTTGTAAAATAGACAGATGGAGATTCCTTAATTTTAATGGAAATTTGGATGTGAGAGAGCAGCACCCTGGAGATTTTGGGGGGAGTTTTACAGCAAGGTATAGCAAAACTGAGACAAGACTCCACTGCAGTACATTCTGCATAAAAACAATGCATGGTGCTGATGCCATGAGCCTGAGCTCTTTATGTATTAAAGGGCAACAGAAGCAGCACATATTTACACCTACAAGCTGTATACCAACATGCACAGCAATTGCAAAAGAGTGAAATTCTCAACATCTGAGAAAAAAGAAGCTCCAGTGTCCCCTGGTGTTGCCCCAGCTATTCAAGACAAGCAGCTGAAATGACTCTGCAGGAGGATCTGCTCTCTGAGCTCCCCTTGGATGATTCCTGTCATTCCATTATAAAGATGGAGGAAGCATTTGGCCACACAGTCACCCTTAAAACAAATTTAAAAATAGAAAATGCAGATCCTGTCCTAGTATTAAATGATTCTCTCTATTCTGGCACATGTGCCAGGAGGCTGGCTCGTTGTTCAAGCTCTAACAGTTGGCCATAATAAAAGATATTGCTTCTTCCCACGATCCTTACCTCTCTTGCAGCCTCACAGGAGATCATAAGAGCTACAAGAACATTACTGCTATTAAATTAGTGGCATCACTATTTCTTATTTTCAGAATGTTTGGCTGTTTCCCCTGATGCTGAATAGGGCAACTAATTTACTAGCAAATTAATACTGCTTATCTTTTCTTTCCTGAGAGCTCTGCTGCCTCCTGCTTTCCCTGGCTAATGGCTTTCCCCAGGGACACATCTGTGGCATAGCTTGAAATGTGTCACCCTTAAAAGTGGGACAAGGGCAGCTCAGTTTAGTGAAGCTGGCACCACCCCACACAGCCCAAATCAGGAGGTGCCAAGGCCAAAGGCTTTTGGCTTTGCAATGAAATTGTTTCCTAAACAAAACTCATCCCTCTACGTGAAGCAAAACCTTGGGAATCTCGGTCCTGTTGGCACAGCAAGCAGTGCCCAAGAAGGCAGTTTGCAAAAATAAGCCCTGCCCAGGGCACCTGGAAGCACGATGGGTACCCTGTGGTGCTCCACATTTTGGGACATTTGCTGTGTCCTCCCCACCCCCAGAGCCTGTTACCTGGGGGCTGAGGTGCAGCTGAGAGCACCTTTAGGGGAGGATGATGCCATGGCCCTTGGTCCCTCACAGAATCAGAGAATCATTAAAAGACCTCTAAGATCATTTATCAGATCCTTTTTCCTTTTTTTTTTCCTACATCAAAGACTCTGCTCTGTAATACTGTTCTTATTTTGGGTAAGGAATGAGCTCCTCACCCATGACAAGAAAGAAAATAAAGGCAGAAACATTGTAAAACAAATCCTTTTTTATCAGATTGATAGGGCTTCAGGCTGTGGGATTTGGTCAGAGAAAAGCAATGTTCCCTCATGCTCCTCACTCTCAAACCTCCCAGTCTGCCCTCTGCCATTGGAAATGTGGAATTGCTGAACAGGAGCTCTGGCAAGAGCTACAAGTACCCCATCATAAAGTCCAAGCTATCCACTTTACTGCACAGTAATCTGTTTTACTACTTGTACTATAGTGACAGAATTGTTTTCTGCAACCTAGTTCAGATTAAGAAACTGGGGGATAAGACACATTAACTTCTGTAATATATATTGCCAGAGCCTTGGCTGGTATAAAACAGCTTCCTGGGGGAATTCAGCAGAAAGTGAAGGGCAGAAACAGTCCTGGCTGCTGATTTTCAGCTTTAGTCTGAAAAACTGGAACTCCTTTGGTGCTACAAGCAAAGCCTCAGGTGGTCACTGTAAATCTGCATCCATGCTGTCAAAATCAACACAGCTTCTCCAGTGGAGATTTGGGTTAGTTCGTGTATTTTCAGAAAATAAGCTTCATTTGCATTATTTATGAGATGCAAACGCAAGCTCCGTTACAGTGTAAGCAGCACAGTCCAAAAGCAAGCCCCTAGACCAAGGAGAACACCAAGGAAACCAGGCACTGTGCCAACAAAAGCTGTGGCCAGTGAAAACATCATTGAAAGCATTGGAAACATTGGAAACATTGAAAATATTGGAAATATTGGAAATATTGAAAACATTGGAAACATTGGAAACATTGGAAACATTGAAAACATTGGAAACATTGGAAACATTGGAAACATTGGAAACATTGGAAACATTGGAAACATTGGCCTCTGCAGGGGCAGCTGAGATGCCCCTGGGGCTGGAGGGAGCTGGGATGGGGCAGCCCTCACAGGGTCTGCCTTCCATGGCCACAGCTGACACAGGAAATGCTCCACTGTGCCCTCCACCCCCCCAGGGATGTGTGCCTGATGCTTCATGTGCTCAGTGCCCACCGTGTCCCACAGGGCTGCAGACAGCATCACCTGCACCTCCACACAGCCCTTCGGGAGAGGAGGGAAGGGATGGACATGCTGAGGCAATAATCATCTGCTTTGGCAGCTCTATTAGATACTCAGGAGTATGCTGAAATCTTGGTGGTTTTAGAATTTTTTTTTTTTTGAAAGATTAGCAAAAATCCAGTGTTAAACTGCTTTCTGGTTTGTTTTTTTTTTTTTTTTTTTCTCTGCATCCTCACAGTTCTAACAGGCACTGCCACAGAGCAAAACCTGGGCAGCTCAGAGGAGCTGTCCTTTAATGAGCATTTCCAAATCACTGGAGTCATGCAGAAGCTACACCTGCTCTGGTGTTAAATGCCCAGTCAGTCACAGCAGAGGGTCAAACACACCCCTGGGCACCAGTGTCTCACTGCTCCCTGCTCCAGCAGCTCCCACCAGGGCCACTCTGCAGCCTCTGAGCCACCAGCACCTCAGCCAGGATCCCAAGCACCAGTCTCACTCCAGAGCAGAGGAGGGGGCCCAGGTAACTGGACAGAGCTCTGAGCAGCTGCAAGGCAAGAGATTGTACAAAGGTCCACTTGTGTTTGGAGGTTTTCTCACTAACAAGAAGGGACTGCTGGGATATGTTCCTTGAGCTCTTATTGCAGCATCAGCCTCATGACATGGCTGAGACAACAGAAAGATGACAAAAGCTCATGTACAGCCAGCAGCAGCCAAAGATTTCTTTGTTACAGAGCATCTTAAAAACTTTCTAGCCAATAGCATATTGCTAAAGCTTACAAACAATTGTTCTAGCCAGTCACTAAAAGCACATGTACACCTGCTTCACACAATGCTTGCTTGTATGCCTTCTATTAACAATATACAATACACCATTATTAAGCTTAAAACCTTCTACTATCTTGCTAAGCATATTTTTCTACAGTCTTAAGGTCTATCTTAACCAAACCTAAAACTCAAGCTATTGTTTCATGTCCTTGCTTGCTGTACTATTGTAACTTTTTCTACTTTCAGACTTTGCAGCTGCAGCTAGTTCTATGTTTTCTGTTCTTTCTGTTTCTAAAACCTACTTTTACAGCTTCAAGGTAAGAAATCATCTTACCTTTACTATTTACCTTTACCTTTACTATTTCCCTCAAGAGTCACCTGCAATTCAGCTGTATCATCCCCCACATCACCCTGTAATAGCATTAGGGAGAGTAAAGTTAAAGCTCTGCAAAAAGGCAGGAGATGCTCAGTTCATTGGGAAAAAAGTCCACTGCAACATCCCAGGTACAGAGCACACAGCACTGACTTGGAACACTTGAAGAGACAGAGAAGAAGGCAGGTTGGAAAATGAGGAGCTGGAAGGAGGCAGAGGCAATCAGAGCAGCATTTCACCTGCTCCAGCACCAGCTCATTGGCCATGAGCTGAACCCCAAGAGGCTCAAGCTCCCCATCTAAATCCCTGTGAGCAACCTGAGGTGCTGCCAGGTGCAGGGTTAACCTGCAGAGCATGTTCCTCACTTGGTCATGGTCAGGCACAAAGCATCTCTTCCATACCAGGGGAGGGGACAACATTTTTTTATTGGAACACAAAGCAGAGCTGCCAACAACTCACAGAGGCATCCAGGGAGCCCCCAGCCCACAGGTAAAAACTTTGGCACATTTATTGCAGTGTAATGGGACAGCCAATGGGACAACAGCTCTGGCACAAGCAGGGGATTTGTCTTTCTAAATCACTGCTTGGGTTCTGCCCTCCAAGTGCTCCATTTGTGGGTTCTTGTACAGGAACTCAGTCTCTGCAGAGCTCATCTCTGTAGGGCCAAGTCTGGGTTACAACAGAGTGGATTACAATAGGTTCTGACTCAAGCCTTGCTTCCACCTTACAAACTTATACAAAGCAACTTTATTTTCATTAGCAACTGTGCTCTTCAAGAAGCACTACAGTGCATTATGAAGGAAAAAAAAATAACCCTTTGCAAAAACAAAGACTATTCTCAGAATTTCTTTAATAGATAGGATAAATATTGATGAAGCTTCCTGCAATTGCAGAGTGTGGTTCCTGTCCTCCTCCTAAAGCTGAAGATTTAATCAAAGGCAGCCCATGTATTTCATTCAGTCATGAAAGTGATATTGAAATCATAAAAAAGAGCAGAGTTACCTGCACTGCTTTACAACTGATACGAACGACTGGTGATTTCATTGCTGTCATTATCAGCTGCCACAATAAACAAGCAGCTACTTCATTTATTATTCTACTCCACACTCAGCTCTGGCTGAAACCCAGACCTACTTATTTCACACCAGCCTATTCTCAGGGCTTTTTCCCAGATGCCCACAGAAAGTTTTCATAGGTAATCTGATTTCTGGGTAGGAGCCCCTCAGGCTCCACATATGACTTGTCTGCATAAACAAACATTTGGAAACACGATCAGAAAGTAAATCTGTGGATGGTGCCCATACAGATGGACACTTGGTTGCTGGCCCAGAGTGGAGATTTCTGGTTTATTGCTGCTCTTACAGCAGCACCCACTCACCTGCACCGTACGTCGTGGCCAGCATGATGGAGGAGACCCAGGCGATCTCGCTATAGGACGTGCCAAAGAAATCCTGGATTTCTTTGAAGAAGATGGCCAAGCCTTTGGGGAAGGCGTAGGCGAAGCCGATGGAAACGAAGGCGCCGAAAACAACCACCCACCCCCAGCCTCCATCCGGCGGGCCGGGGACACGCCCTGCCTCAGCGGGGGCCGGCATGGCCGGGGGGCACACTGCCCGGGAGCCTGGAACACAAAGGGGCAGTCGTGGGCTCAGTCCCGGGATGCTGCTCCTTTGGACCCTCAGTCCCGGGATGCTGCTCCTCCAGACCTCAGTCCTGAGACCTTGGACCCCCAGTTCCCAGATGTCACTGCCCTGGAACCTCAGACCCAGGATACTGCTCCTCCAGACCTCAGTCCTGAGACCCTGGACCCCTTGTCCCAGGATACTGCTCCTCCAGCCCCCAGTTCTGGGGATTCTGCTCCCCTGGAGCCCCAATCTCAGGATGCTGCTCCTCTAGACCCCAGTCCTGAGATTCTGTTCCCCTGGACCCCCAGTCCTGGGATACTGCTCCTCCAGTCTCCAGTGCTGAGATTCTGCTCCCCTGGAGCCCCAGTACCAGGATACTGCTCCTCCAGTCTCCAGTGCTGAGATTCTGCTCCCCTGGAGCCCCAATCTCAGGATGCTGCTCCTCTAGACCCCAGTCCTGAGATTCTGTTCCCCTGGACCCCCAGTCCCAGGATACTGCTCCTCATCTCAGTCCTGAGATTCTTCTCCCCTGGAACCCCAGTACCAGGATACTGCTCCTCCGGACCCCAGTCCTGAGATTCTGCTCCCCTGGGCCCCCAGTCCTGGGATGCTGCTCCCTTGGACCTCTGGTCTCCGAATGCTACTTCTCTAGACCTCAGTCTTGGGGTACTGCTCCCCAAACCTCCAATCCTGGGATTCTGCTCCCCTGGACCCTCAGTCTCGGGATACTGCTCCTCCAGACCTCAGTCCTGAGATTCTGCTCCCCTGGGCCCCCGGTCCTGAGACCCCGGACCCCAAGTCCCAGGGTGCTGCTCCTCAAGACCCCAGTCCTGAGATTCTGCTCCCCTAGATCCCCAGTCCTGGAGTGCTGCTCCCTTGGGACCCCTCGTCCCAGGATACTGCTCCCCACATCTGCAGTCCTGGGATTCTGCTCCCCTGGATCCCCAGTCCCGGGATGCTGCTCCCTTGGACCTTTAGTCTCAGGATGCTACTCNGCTGCTCCCTTGGACCTCTGGTCTCAGAATGCTACTTCTCTAGACCTCAGTCTTGGGGTACTGCTCCCCAAACCTCCAATCCTGGGATTCTGCTCCCCTGGACCCTCAGTCTCGGGATACTGCTCCTCCAGACCTCAGTCCTGAGATTCTGCTCCCCTGGGCCCCCGGTCCTGAGACCCCGGACCCCAAGTCCCAGGGTGCTGCTCCTCAAGACCCCAGTCCTGAGATTCTGCTCCCCTGGATCCCCAGTCCCGGGATGCTGCTCCCTTGGACCTTTAGTCTCAGGATGCTACTCCTCTAGACCTCAGTCTTGAGGTGTTGCTCCCCAAACCCCCAATCCTGGAATTCTGTTCCCCTGGACCCCAAGTCCCCAGATGCTGCTCGTCCAGACCTCAGTCCTGAGATTCTGCTCCCCTGGAGCCCCAGTCCTGAGACCTTGGACCCCTAGTTCCCAGATGTTACTCCCCTTGAACCTCAGTCCCAGGATACTGCTCCTCCAGCCCCCAGTTCTGGGATTCTGCTCCCCTGGAGCCCCAGTCTCAGGATGCTGCCCCTCCAGACTCCAGTCCTGAGATTCTGCTCCCCTGGAGCCCCAGTCCCAGGATACTGCTCCTCTAGACCCTCAGTCTCAAGACCCTGGACCCCCAGTCCCAGGGTGCTGCTCCCCACATCTGTAGTCCTGAGATTCCGCTCCCCTGGAGCCCCAGTCCTGGGATGCTGCTCCCTTGGATCTCTGGTCTCAGGATGCTACTTCTCTAGACCTCAGTCTTGGGGTGTTGCTCCCCCAACCCCCAATCCTGAGATTCTGTTCCCCTGGAGCCCCAGTCCCGAGACCCTGGAACCCCAGTCCCAGGATGCTGCTACCTTGGACCCCTCGTCTCAGGATACTGCTCCCTACATCTGTAATCCAGAGATTCTGCTCCCCTGGAGCCCCAGTCCCGAGACCCTGGACCCCCAGTCCCAGGGTGCTGCTCCCCACATCTGTAGTCCTGAGATTCCGCTCCCCTGGAGCCCCAGTCCTGGAGTGCTGCTCCCTTGGCACCCCTTGTCCCAGGATACTGCTCCCCGCATCTATAGTCTTGAGACTGTGCTCTCTGGAACCCCAGTCCAGGGAAGCTGCTTCCTTGGAAGGATGCTTCTTCCTGAGTGGTCTCAGGATGCTATTTCTCTAGACCTCAGTCTTGAGGTGTTGCTCCCCTGGACCCCCAATCCTGGGATTCTGCTCTCCTGGACCCCCAGTCCCAGCATACTGCTCCTCCAGACCTCAGTCCTGAGATTCTGCTCCCCTGGACACTCAGTCTCGAGACCCTGGACCCCCAGTCCCAGGACACTGCTCCCCACATCCGTAGTCCTGAGATTCTGCTCCCCTGGGCCCCCGGTCCTAAGACCCTGGGCCCCAAGTCCCAGGGTGCTGCTCCTCCAGACCCCAGTCCTGAGATTCTGCTCCCCTGGAGCCCCAGTCTCAGGATGCTGCCCCTCCAGACTCCAGTCCTGAGATTCTGCTCCCCTGGAGCCCCAGTCCCAGGATACTGCTCCTCTAGACCCTCAGTCTCAAGACCCTGGACCCCCAGTCCCAGGGTGCTGCTCCCCACATCTGTAGTCCTGAGATTCCGCTCCCCTGGAGCCCCAGTCCTGGGATGCTGCTCCCTTGGATCTCTGGTCTCAGGATGCTACTTCTCTAGACCTCAGTCTTGGGGTGTTGCTCCCCCAACCCCCAATCCTGAGATTCTGTTCCCCTGGAGCCCCAGTCCCGAGACCCTGGAACCCCAGTCCCAGGATGCTGCTACCTTGGACCCCTCGTCTCAGGATACTGCTCCCTACATCTGTAATCCAGAGATTCTGCTCCCCTGGAGCCCCAGTCCCAGGATACTGCTCCTCCAGACTCCAGTCCTGAGATTCTGCTCCCCTGGAGCCCCAGTCCTGGAGTGCTGCTCCCTTGGCACCCCTTGTCCCAGGATACTGCTCCCCGCATCTATAGTCTTGAGACTGTGCTCTCTGGAACCCCAGTCCAGGGAAGCTGCTTCCTTGGAAGGATGCTTCTTCCTGAGTGGTCTCAGGATGCTATTTCTCTAGACCTCAGTCTTGAGGTGTTGCTCCCCTGGACCCCCAATCCTGGGATTCTGCTCTCCTGGACCCCCAGTCCCAGCATACTGCTCCTCCAGACCTCAGTCCTGAGATTCTGCTCCCCTGGACACTCAGTCTCGAGACCCTGGACCCCCAGTCCCAGGACACTGCTCCCCACATCCGTAGTCCTGAGATTCTGCTCCCCTGGGCCCCCGGTCCTAAGACCCTGGGCCCCAAGTCCCAGGGTGCTGCTCCTCCAGACCCCAGTCCTGAGATTCTGCTCCCCTGGACACTCAGTCTCGAGACCCTGGACCCCCAGTCCCAGGACACTGCTCCCCACATCCGTAGTCCTGAGATTCTGCTCCCCTGGAGCCCCAGTCTCAGGATGCTGCCCCTCCAGAATCCAGTCCCAGGATGCTGCTCCCTGGAGCCCCGGTCCCGGGGTGCCCCGAGCCCCCTGCCCTGCCCCACACACCTTCTCTCAGCTGATCCCTTCGTGCTGCGCCGCCCCGGCCGCTGCAGCTGCGCCGGGGGCGCGGGACGGGGCAGGAGTGCCACGTGTACCTGGGGAAAACCTGAAACAGCGGCTCCGACCCGCTGCTCCTCCCCACCCCCGCTGCCTGCCGAGACCCGGGACACGCGTGGGACAGCGGTGGCACAGCGGTGGCACAGCGGTGGCACACGGGAGCCGCGGCCGGACCGCCCCGCGGAGCGCGGCGCTGGCTCTGCCCGCGGACGGGGCGGGGAGCGNCGAGCCCTCGCTCCGGCACCCCGAGCCCTCACTCCGGCATCCCGAGCCCTCACTCCGGCACGCCGAGCCCTCGCTCCGGCACCCCGAGCCCTCACTCCGGCATCCCGAGCCCTCACTCCGGCACGCCGAGCCCTCGCTCCGGCACCCCGAGCCCTCACTCCGGCATCCCGAGCCCTCACTCCGGCACGCCGAGCCCTCGCTCCGGCACCCCGAGCCCTCACTCCGGCATCCCGAGCCCTCACTCCGGCACGCCGAGCCCTCGCTCCGGCACCCCGAGCCCTCACTCCGGCATCCCGAGCCCTCACTCCGGCACGCCGAGCCCTCGCTCCGGCACCCCGAGCCCTCACTCCGGCATCCCGAGCCCTCACTCCGGCACGCCGAGCCCTCGCTCCGGCACCCCGAGCACTCATTCCGGCACCCCGAGCCCACTCCGGCATCCCGAGCACTCACTCCGGCACCCCGAGCCCTCACTCCGGCACCCCGAGCCCTCGCGTCTCCTCGCCCCCAGCCGAGGCAGCAGCACCAGTCACCCCGCGGGGGTTAATTAAACCACCCTCAGGTGCTTGAATGCAAGTTGCTCTTTTTTACTTCCCCTGTGTTTCCACCCGCATCCCTCCTCTTTTCCGTGCTAAATGCCAGCTCTTTTCTCCTCCATGGCAAGTTGCTTGCTGCTCTCCTGCCCCTGGACCACATCATCGTCATTAAAAAAAAAAGGAGAGGGATTTTTTACACGGGTAGATGCTGATAGGACAGGGGGGAACNGAGCCCTCGCTCCGGCACCCCGAGCCCTCACTCCGGCATCCCGAGCCCTCACTCCGGCACGCCGAGCCCTCGCTCCGGCACCCCGAGCCCTCACTCCGGCATCCCGAGCCCTCACTCCGGCACGCCGAGCCCTCGCTCCGGCACCCCGAGCCCTCACTCCGGCATCCCGAGCCCTCACTCCGGCACGCCGAGCCCTCGCTCCGGCACCCCGAGCCCTCACTCCGGCATCCCGAGCCCTCACTCCGGCACGCCGAGCCCTCGCTCCGGCACCCCGAGCCCTCACTCCGGCATCCCGAGCCCTCACTCCGGCACGCCGAGCCCTCGCTCCGGCACCCCGAGCCCTCACTCCGGCATCCCGAGCCCTCACTCCGGCACGCCGAGCCCTCGCTCCGGCACCCCGAGCCCTCACTCCGGCATCCCGAGCCCTCACTCCGGCACGCCGAGCCCTCGCTCCGGCACCCCGAGCCCTCACTCCGGCATCCCGAGCCCTCACTCCGGCACGCCGAGCCCTCGCTCCGGCACCCCGAGCACTCATTCCGGCACCCCGAGCCCACTCCGGCATCCCGAGCACTCACTCCGGCACCCCGAGCCCTCACTCCGGCACCCCGAGCCCTCGCGTCTCCTCGCCCCCAGCCGAGGCAGCAGCACCAGTCACCCCGCGGGGGTTAATTAAACCACCCTCAGGTGCTTGAATGCAAGTTGCTCTTTTTTACTTCCCCTGTGTTTCCACCCGCATCCCTCCTCTTTTCCGTGCTAAATGCCAGCTCTTTTCTCCTCCATGGCAAGTTGCTTGCTGCTCTCCTGCCCCTGGACCACATCATCGTCATTAAAAAAAAAAGGAGAGTGATTTTTTACACGGGTAGATGCTGATAGGACAGGAGGGAACAGTGTCAAAGTGCAAGAGGGGAGATTTAGATTAGATGTTGGGAGAAAATTCTTCACTGTGGGTGTGATGGAGCATTGGCACAGGGTGCCCAGAGAAGCTGTGGCTGTCCCATCCCTGGAAGTGTTCAAGGACAGGTTGGAGTAACCTGGGATAGGGGAAGGTAGCAGGGGGGTTAGAATGGGATGGGGTCTAAGGTGCCTTCCAATCCAGTTCAGAATTCTATGATTCTATGATCATTGCAGACTTCTGCCCCCCGTTCATGTTCACCAATTTGCTCTGTATTCTTGTTTTCACATGGAGCTCTGGTTGGGAAAACATTAAGCAGTGTTTGCTCTGCTGGGAAGGTGCAGTTTCACCTCAGACCTTTTATCTTTCTCAACCTTGCCTCCCCCTGGCTTAGCTAACAGCCTTGTGTGTGTCCCATTTTTCTACTTGCACCATGAAGCAACTGAGAGCGGGAAAAAATCAAGGCATTGCTCTGCAGTTTACCTGGCACAGTTCATCTGGAGCTTTAAAATCTCCTCACAACACAACTGTAAGATGTTTTATTGCTGCCATTTCTTTCTTCCTATAAAACTGAATAAACTCCAAATGACCAGAAACCTTTACTCTCAGCTGTGGGGTCACAGCATGATGACTTGGAGAGTTTTATTTTTTGGTACAGCCCTGACCCACTTCATGGGCTGTGAGGAGACCAGCATTCAGTTGTTTCAGCAGCTGCTTTCTGTGTTCTGTTAAAAATCAAAAATAAGGCCAAAACAGAATAAATGCACCTAAGACTGAGCTTGCCACATCCTTAGCAGCAGCATGGAAGGTGGGAGGACAGATGGAAAGCCCAGGAGCAGAGGGATGAAGAAGCAGGTACAACTTGAGCCATGGAAGCTGCAACAACCCTCAGCTGGAAGATGAGAATTTCCTTCTCCAGAGCTACTAAATTGTGTGTCATGCTAAGGAATGGCCCCTGCAGCCAACCCCAGCTGGACACCTCTGGGTAAACTTTCACACAGAAAGAAAACTCAAACTCAGAACTAGAGCAGGAAACCAGCTGCAGCAGGTGATATTGGAGGCAAACAAATGATTTCTAAAGATGTCTAAATGTGGTAAGTGTTTGCACTGCTGCTGCTGCTCTGAAGAGAAGCTCACAAGAGAAGTAGAACAGCCCGAGGGCAGAGGGAGGGACTGACACTGGAAATCCTGGGCTCACTAGGTCAAAAAGGACTTGCTGGCAATTTGGGAGCCTTGGGCTCATCTCACAGCAGCTGCCTGTGCCAGTGCTCCCCCTCCACGTCGGGACCACAGACTCTCCCTGGGGAGCAGGCTCTGCTTTCTCATCCACTGACAGCAGACACTTCCTGCAGGGCAGGTTTTTTAATTTGCTGGCAAGCAGCAACAAAATTGATTAAAATTGCAAAACACCTTTTCAAATGACTCGTTTCCCTATCACAGTATTCCATGTAAATAAGTGCCTGCTATTGTAATTCCCAGTGCTCTGCTCCAGAGCTGCTCAAAGAAGAGGGGCACGCAGGGAAAAGGGGCCAGGAGCTAAGCAGAATCTGAAACTCTTCCTCTCCCCCCATCTTCCAATCTTCACAAAGCTTTCTGTGACAGTTCCCAGGTCATGATTTTCTAATCAAAATGAACTAACAGCCTTTACTTATTGAAGCCCAAGGTTTGATGGACAATATTTAAAATTATAGAACCACAAAATGGCTTGGAAGGGCAGGGACCATCCACCAAACCAGGTTGTTCCAAGCCCCCTCCAAGCTGGCCTTGAACATTTCCAGAGATGGGGCAGCCACAGTTTCCCTGGGCAACCTGTGCCAGAGCCTCAATTCACTTCACCTACAGAGTGGAGCACTTAAGTTCCCCCCAAAAAAGTGACTAGTGAGGACAACTTGAATGTTTTTTCTTGTCTTGGAAAAAAGAAAAAAAAACAGGGTCAAGGGAAAACCTCTGGGCCCCCTCAAGAATCAAAACCATTTATATTTATTTTCAGTGAACCACTTTGGTACTTGGAAATAATTTTATTCAATGCCTTTTATGCAAAGCAGTTTATAGCAGCCAAAGGTAAGAGCTACAACTCCAACAGAGTTTTTCCTTCATTGAGTCTTTGGAAGCCAATTAAAGACTTTAGAAATTGCTTCCACATTACATAAAAAAATCTATACCTAACTCTGCTGCTTGAAAACAGCATCTGGTAAATGCCAGAAGAGGTACCTCTGCACTTCTTTAAAGAGCCTTTAATGGCACACCCCATTTCTTAAAACTGCTCTATTGTCATGTTCCATTTGCTCATAAAATGCTGCAGCAGTGAAATCCAATCCATAGCCAGTTAAAATGGAGCTCCTGAATTAATGGATGAGAATATAGGCAGCAATTTTCTGCAAAACCAAAGGGCTGGACCCATGAGATACCCTCACTGGAAGATGAGAATTCCCTTCTCCAGAAATACTAAATTGGATGTCATTCTAAAGAACATCCCCTGCAGTTGCCTTGTGTGACTTGTCTTAGGAGAGAGAGACACCCCTTCCTCAAAAAATAGGCCCATTTATTTATGTTCCTGATAAAACTCTTAACTTTTTCCAAGGGATCAATCCATACAGATACAGAGTAATACTTGAGAGTAGATTTTAAGTCACCAAAATTCTTGGCTCTGGCCTCCAGCCAGATGCCAGATGGGGGACAAAGCATCCTTTCCCTTCCCTTCCCAGTAGCACAGAATTACCCTTACACCTTGTGTTCTCCCCACCACTGAGCATGACCAGGCTGATAAAACACATTCCTCTGTGTTTAGCCACAAGACTCCAGCACTCTGGGATTTATCACTTATATTTTCATGCCTGGGTTTTTAATTAAAGGGAACCTAACTCTGGCTGGTGGCTCCTGGGGCACTGAGCAGCAGGAGGGGTGCAGGCAGCACTCAACCAACACGTCCCAAGTGGCATGTGTTGGTCAAACATGGCCAAGCCACATCCCCTGACATCTCCTTGGCTATTTGGGAGGAAGGGGATCTTTAATTCCCATGCAGTCTCTTTGCTGCTGTGTGAGATGTTCTGCTGCAGGCAGAGCCACCAGCCCCTCACTCCCTGCACCTGGTGATGGGGTGACACTGCACAGAGCCAAGTGACATCAGTGCTGGCACCAAAACCACCTGGGACACTGGCAGAGCCTCCTGGCTTTGTTTTTCACTGAGTAATACATTTTACAAGGGAGTCAAGGAGAGATCAAAATAGAAAACTATGAAACATCAAACTTGCTTTTTGCTAAACCCCGGTATTAATAGACTGGCAGAGGGATTCATGACATGAAATAAGTTCCTCCAGAGCCAGGAAACCTCTCAGACAGCCCCAGCCCTGTGCCATCAAACCAGCTAGGTGCATGAAGCATCACTGCAGGATGTGCTGGTTTCCTGGAGAAAACAGAATAAACCAAGCAGTAACATCACTTCTTCTGTTTTTCCCTTGTTGCAGGAGTTTAATCAGCAGCTCAAACTAAAACATTCTTGTTGGTAAAAAGATGGTGACAATTAATCTAGATCTAATAACTGGAATGTTTTCACTGGGGAATTAAAACAAATTATTCCTTTGCTATTGCATCTTTGTCTCATTTACATTTTAATCCCAGAAGGATCTTCCTCTGTTATATTTGGAAAATGACTGCATAGAAAGGGAAAAAACAACATGGTTGAAGTACTCAGAGGTGCATCAGGAATTAGCTACTAACTTTTATGGCAGAAGTCTGGTTATGCCAAGTCCTAAATGGCTGAAAATGAGGAGAAATGCTGTGTTTTTTCCAAACACTGGTGGATGCAGAGCCTGAAGGCATTTAAGTCTGTGCATACAAAGACAGGCAAACAAACAGCTGGGGCAGGAGGTTGTGTTGAAGGTGTAATTACACATTAGCCAGAGTAGAGCAGGTCACTCTTTCCTTTGTACTGAAAACAAAGGGGACTCCACAGGTGACACTCTGTGCAGAGGGAAACCTCTGCCTTCCCCACCCTGTGGCTCTCCAGTTCCAGACTCAAGCCTTGGTGTCCTTGCTGTGAGGTTTTAGCACAGGATAAGGAGTCCATACATTTTTCCTCAAGGTAAACACATCATGAATAAAGACTCCTTAGTGTTGCCAAAGTAAAATCAAAAGTGTGGTATCCCACCTTATCCCACTTAGGCTGCCTGTGATTTCTGGTGGAAATATTCTTGTGAGGGTTTCCTTACTCCCCTCAGTGAAAAGGAGCCAGCTTAGCAAAGATCTGCAGTTTAGACAGCCAAAATTAATCTGGTGAATTGTGACACAGCCTCTCCCTCCACCAGCACCATGTCCAAGGCACAGCCCTCAGCAGCTGTGGCACATCTGGGTGCAGAAAACCACTGCTGTCTCCAGCCCACTTCAGTAAACTCTCTAGTAGCTGTCAGCAGGGCAGAAAAAGGATCAGCTGCCTCAAGGCTGCCTGGATAACACTTCAAGTTGGAGAGCTTAAAGCCTCATGATGTTTGGGAGAGGAGAGATGTTGCAGGATCACCATGCAGAGTGATTCCCACTCCAGAGCAGCAAAAACCTGGAACTGCACAGTGTTGACTGAGCCTGAATTAAGGGTCAGGGACCTGGGGACAGGGGGATGTCACAGCAGTTTCCAAGTAGTCTCTGGAACACCATTGTTTGCAGATCATAGTACTCCTAGTCATTACATAATGCAGGTATTTTCCAAAAAAATTAACCCCACCTCATCCAAGTTTTAAGATGATGGAGGAATGGTCAATTGTAACAGGAAAATATCATAAAGAGGCAGCTGGGGCTTTGTTGTGGGTTTGGTGTGGGTTTATTTGGCTCCCCACCAAATAAAACTGGGACAAGTGATTGTAACTCCACAAGGGCATCTCCTCCTGATATGAGTTCCCCCAAGAAATCTCTCTCTAGGACTGCAGTGTTCTGGGAGCAGGTACTGCTCATGCATGCAGGACACCTTGGATTTGCTTCAAGGACAAGGATGGTCTGAGCAGGAGCCAGTCTCAGCTGGCACCACACAGGGCTTGTCACCAGTGAGCTCTGGGCAGTGTAAGAGAGCAGGTGGGAAGCAGGACAACAGGATCAAGCCTGCAGCTCCTTGGAACACAACCAGCTCCTCTGGTGAGGTGGAGGAAAGCCAGGAAGCTCCTCATTACCCTTCAAATCCAGTAAAACGCTGGGATATGGAAACAAGAGACAGAAACAAACCTGGGAGAGCTGAGTGCACACATCCCAGGGTGCAGAGAGCTGTGTGTAACAGCCCTGTGCCCTTAGCACGGGGTGATGCAACCCACAGGATTGCTGGGGGTAAACCCAGCAGGCACCTGGGCCCAAATTCTCTGTGCTGCTTTGCCCTTCTGGCTGACCAGTGCCCAGCAGATCGAGCACCATGCTTTAGCATTAACTTTCAAGGTCTTGCACAGAGAGTTCTTAAGGAACTCGCTGAACTTCTGACGTTGTACATCCCTGTTACCCCACCAGGACAAAAACAGGAGACTTTTTGATCCAAGTGGAGTGTTTACTCAAGCCTGCTGTAATCCCAGGCTTACAGACTGACCTTCCCAAGAGCCCCTAAGTTCCACAGAAATGACTCCTTGAGAGATGTGCTTCAAAGAGGCACCTGTTACCTGGGTAAGGTTCACAGGGCACTCCAGTACTTCCCATTCCTGAAGACCTTTGGGGAAGCCCCCTTTCCCAAAATGCTTGAGGCTGAAATTTGCCAGGCTCCTGGTGCTACAGTTCAGCAGGTCAAACTCAGCAGCTGGAAGATGAAATCCTGGCTCCACTAAAGGTGATGACAAGATGCCTGATAACTTCAGTGCAGCCCAGGCTTTACCCAAAAAATTATATTCAATGTTTGTTGAAGCTTTTTTTTTTTTTTCTATTTACTCTAGTGCAGGCTGTCCTGAACAACTGCTTTATATACAGATAGCTGCAGCTTTTCTGAATACTGTAAAATAAAAGCTGGGGTTTGAAGGGATCCCCTGCATTTCTTCAGCCACTCTGGGCAGGCTTTGTTGGTGCTTTCCTCCTTCCTCAAACACAGCATGCAGCTTCACTGGATGCTGCAGAATTGCTGTAGACTTATGCTGCTATAGCTGAAAGGAAGATCAAACTGAGTATTCAATTACTTATGCCCTCAAAGGTATTTATTCCCCGAGATGAAAGTCCTAAATCTGTTATTATTGCCATTCCCTCTTCTATTACTATTAGCATGCTGCTGCTTTCAGATCTATGGAGATGTCAACACCAGTTACTGGCAGCAAAACTGAAAGATGAGAACATGACAGGGAAATGTTTAGAATTATGAATCATGCACAAAAACAGATGAGACACTTGAGCTCCCTTAATTCTAGAAGAGTACACAGGGATTTTTCCTCAGATTTATGTTTTTCCATTATCTATTTCAGATGCTGCAGGGATTTACAAGATGAGTGAGGGGAAGAGCAGCAGGTACTGTCTGGGGGACAAACCCCCAGAGAGGAAAGGTGCTCTTGGAGCAATGAGCACAGGGGTTTGTGAAAGGGACAGGACCCCCCTACCAGCACTGAGTTCTTGGCCCAAAGTCTGAGTGAATATAAATGCAGTGCTGAAAAGAAAAAGCCAACTTGCTTCACAGCATCTGTATTTTCCTCCTTGTGCTGCACTCTCATGTTACAAGTGGCATGTGGGAAAGTCAGGCCCTTGCACACACAGCTCTAGTTTATAATAACAGCTCTGCAGCAAGATGGTGTCATAAAAGTGTATTTAAAGCTGGGAAGATCAGTGATGAAAGCCACAAGTCTGATACTGCAATGACTTCTTCCCCCATCAATATCACAGCCAGCAGTTCCCTTGCTGTTCTCTCCTCTATTTCCATCCAGATGTCAAGGGCCCTCACTCTGGGAATGGAGAGAATAAAAAGCCAGAAATCCCAACCACTCTGAGACATGTGCTCAATGTCTGGTGCTCAGTTTCAGACATCCAGCTTCCAGAGGGCCCTGAACAGCCACCCTAAGGAAATGACCCCTCTAAATAAATCTTTCTTCAGTTGCTCTGACTGTGTCAGCCCTTCTCAGCTCCTCACACAAAACCACCAGAGCCAAACAGCAGCCAGAGGATACACAGCCATTTTTTCAAGGGGAAATCAGTGTTCATTGGAGCTGCTGATTTATTCCCCCTGGAAGTGAACCCTTCTGTCCACCTGCAGCAGCAAGCACAGCCCAAAGAGCCCAGGGAATCTGCCTCACTGACAATCTGATCCACTCTAGCCAGACCTGAAAAGTCTCTTTCATCCCTCACACCTCTCTGGTCACATACATCTCCTTTCACCTTAATCCATCCCACACCAGCTCCTTTTTATTGCCATGTAAAACCAGTTCCTAAAGCCCACGAGAGTGTGAGCCTTCTGTACACAGGGTGTACCCCTGATCTTTGCAATGAGTTACCCAGGCAGCCTCCAAGCCACTCTGTCCTGAAGGTGAGAGAGTACCAAAAAGACCCCTCCATCTACAAAAAATTTTGTAGTAATCTTCCTCAAAGAGTGGCAGAGACTTTTTTTTGAGAGAATACAAGTTTGGGTAGGTGTGAGGCTACTCCCACTTGGTGGCTATTCTTGTGTTCTTAAGTGTTAATCCTTTTACCTTTCACCCTTGCAAAACCAGCTAAGAACCAGCAGGATCTGCTAAGAGCCCAGGAATAACTGCCAGCAGCTGCACCTCACAGGCACCAGCAGCCTAAACCAGATGATCTCTACTAACCATTAACAGCAAGATTAACCAGCTACTCAGATCAAAGTGGCAGACTGATAACCTGGAAATATCCCTCAGGGAACATCCATTTGATGATTTCATTATGAGGACAGTAGATACCTTCCCACAACAGCAACTTTTGCAGCCAAGGTACAGGTACCCAGTGAACATTTTAATTTGAGGGAACTGGTGAATGTATTTGTTCTTTTACAAAGATTCTACAGAGGAAAGTCTAAAACATCATCCCTTACTTATTTGAAGCAAGATTTTAGCAACAGATTTAGGGAAAAACATATTTCAATGCTGTCTCAAGATATAAGTGCACATATTCCATGTCTGTACGTCAGCAAAACTTGGGGTTTGAGTTTCAGTACAGATTCTCTGCAATCATGAGTACAAGTCACACATTTTTGTTTCAAAAGGAAAGACAAGAATAGGAACAGAACAAAAGACTGAGTATACTGAAATAACTGCCCAGACTCAAATAATTCCAAGCCTCTACTCACCCACTCATAGCAAGGTTTCTGATGAAATAATAATTGATGGCTTCATCTATGTTGGCAAGAAAAAACTCAGCACTACTGGTTCTCTCAGTTTTGCCAATATGTATCATCAGAAAACAGAAAGCCAGACTTGGAGTTAGAACTTTCCAGGAACTTTCTCAAAGAAATACATTCTCCCCTTTTGGTGCAGAGATCAGATCTTCTCTTTCCAAAGGCAGATACATCCTTGCTTCACTTACCTCCTCCGTAGGTGGTAGCACACATGATGGATGTTGTCCAGGCAATCTGGCTGTAGGAGATTCTGAAAACAGCCTGGATCTCTTTAAAGTAGATTGTGAAAGCTTTAGGAAAGGTAAATGCAAACCCAATTGAGATGGAGGCTCCGAACACCACTGCCCAGCCCCATCCACCATCGGGGGGGACATAGCCCAGGTCTGAAAGGACTGGAGGAGACATGGTCAGAGCAGATTCCAGAGCAAACGCTGCTTCCCGGTGTCCTGCAGAGCAGAGGAGATGTTTTTTGTACAGAATGTTCATAACATGTGGTCAGGCATCATTTTAAAGCAAATGAAAATAATTTAGAGTGGCAGAGAATCACCCACTCTTGAAGCCTTAATCCTTTTATTGCCTTTTAACAATTCTGTTGTTCAATTCTAACACAACCAAGATCACCCTTCCCTCTCCAATAACCCTGTCCAGCTTTTCCACCTGGAAAAATATTTTAAATATTTTAAATACATACCCTCAAAATACTCCTATGGCCTCCATGTCCTCAGTCCCAGGTGAAGTCAGTGCCTCCACTTTCTGCTCTCTGCCACATCCAGCCCGTGGATGTGTCTCTCTCTTGTGTCCCACCTTGGGAGATGGCTTCTGGAGGTTACTCCTGTCCCAGTCCCTCTGGAGAGAACCCAGTGCTGTGGCTGTATCTTTTTGAGGGTGAATCCTTCACTGTGTACTTTTCAGATGTGTCCTTATGATTTCAGGTTATTCCTGCTCAAAAGAATAATCCCCATGGTGTAAGCAGCAGGTGAACAGCCCCACAGTGGGCCCAGCTCCCCTGTTCTGCAGGGGGACAGGGCTCTTTTGGCTGTTGCTTCCCTCAAACCAACAACCAAACTGAGAAACTGCTTGCAAAGGGGCTGAAGTTCCTTCCTACTTATGGGCAGCAATTCCACTCGTGCCTGATGCCTGCCAGGTTACCAGATTATGCTCAGGAACAGCACAGATCAAAGAGGGCATTCACTCATTTGCATTCTTGCCATTTTCCCTGGTCATTAAAATAAAATGGGAATAAAAAGAAAAATAAATAAAACATGCATGTCTTTTCTGTGAATCTTTCAGATACATCAGGGATGAGTTTTGGAATCCCCTTGCAAAATAGTTAGACCTCCATTGAAAACTTCCAGTCCTGTCCTGAAGGATAATCACTGATTTTTGTTCCTGTCATAGCCTCTCTCCACTGTCTTTTTTTGCTACAGACCAAGACCATCCATCTCCATTTATTTTAAATTGAAGGAAATTTATGTAAGCCCATGTTCAGGGCTCCAGAGGTGCTCAAAGGGTGAGAGGTTACACTGGGAGAGGATCACCACACACCTGCCCCATCCTCTCCCCCATCCCTGGGCATCCTCTCCCAGCCTCTGTGGGTGAGGAGTCATGGTCAGACCCAGTCTAACAGGGCAGAGACTGCTCCACGAGAGGATTCACTGCCACCTACACAGAATCACAGAATGGTTTGGGTTGGAAGGGACCTTAAAGATCATCCAGCTCCAACCCCTTTCCAAGGATTTCACTGGAACATGAGAGGAACTTGACTGTAACTGGAAAAATTATTAGCCCAAAATGGTAATATTGAATAAAACCACTCTAATTTCTATCTGGATAATATCCAGGACTGCAAGTTGTTGGGTTTCCTGAGATTTCCTTGCTGTATCAAGTGATGACCAACTAAGTCTTTTACAATAAAATGATAAATAATAAGGAAAATGTCCCATCACAATGTGAGGGATGCTATGTTTTAATTTCAGGATCAGCAAGATTGTACTTGCAAAGTTTCTCTTGCTCTGATATTAGGTAGTAAAGTGGTCTGATAGATATTCATGAAACATTTTTTTCCCTTACAGGTACCCACATTATATGGAACATTCTGATGCAGAGTCTGTTATACCCCACCATCTAAGCCTCTCCATAAAAAGAAATAATTTTCTTTTAGAATTACATTAACTCGACTTCATTACTGTAGGGTGAGATTTTAAAAGGAAAACCCAAGTTAAAAAGTAACAGTGATGATGTTGGTCATCAATGCCTGTCTGTTGATGTTTAAGTGATCTTTTTACTCATCAAATTGCATTTCATTGCACTGCTTCTTTCATTTATGGTTATTCTACCCAGTTTAGGCCTTTCAAATAGAGAATACCAAGCTCCTAAAAATATTGACATATACTAACGGTTCTGAAATTAGACAAAATAAAACTGATTAAGGGGTGGTTAGAGTGAGGATATGTTTCCTTATTTAACATTATATCTGGTATTCACTATCTACCAAAATTTAGGATATGCAAAATTCTCAGGCCCCTCAAACTCAAATTTTTTGGTAGTCCTTTAAAAAGGTTGAGCCTGAACTTTTGATATGGGATTAAAAAGAAAGGCTATTTTTATTACCACCAATTCTAAAACTATGACTAATTATACACCACCTTTAGAAGTCTTACATGATTAATATATTTGTGCATTTAATTAGTTTTTTTGTTTAATAAGAGATATATTGGGAAGACATTAGCACAAAATCAAACTATGGTATCAGATCGTTGTCCAGCTTGTCTATATCAAGGCAAATTAATACAGTAAACCAAAGAGAGGAACCAAATTCAAAAGAAAATGTAGTGTACAGTCAAAAATAAAAATTGCACCAGCTGACTCTTACTTCCCCAACTCTAAAACAAGGCTTTCAGAGGAAGATTTAAGGGAATTCAGCTTTGGGATTATAAACTTTGGGATAGTTTTTAGAGGGTTTATCAGCCTGAGCAATCAGCAGGCAGTGATGTGTTACAGTCCCAGCCTCCCCTCATTTCTCCTGCAGCATCCCCTGGGGTTTGTGAGACATCAGCACCAAGGAGGGCCCAGGACCATTCTCCCACGGGCATCACCCCTTCTGTTAACACCCTCTTAACCACAACTTTGTAATTTTAAAGCAAGAGTTGTCTTTGTCTGGCACAAATTTACTTGTCAGCTCTCTCACTTTACCCCTATTTCCTTTTTGTGAAGTTGAAAAGTCTGGATGTCCCATTTCTCCTCTTACCACTCCCTGCAGGCTTCCTGTTTAATTTATTTAGACTTATTCTTTAGACAGGTATTCTGGATCTTTTCTCCACTATTATTCAATCCTCCTCAAGAATCTCTCTACTAATAGAGGCTACTAATGACAACTTGGAAATAAAGGAATTCCAGGTCTCTTGCACAATCAAGGCCCTTACATCTCAATATGCTACTAATAACAACTTGGAAATAAAGGAATTCCAGGTCTCTTGCACAATCAAGGCCCTTACATCTCAATCCAGTTGACATTTACCATCTTCTTTCCTCAGTTTATTGAACTGCTATCTTTTGGAACCAACAAATACAATCACAACCTTCATTCTGCAACCCAGATGAACTGGGCACTATTCTTGGACCATACAATTATTTTTCTACACCACTTGTTTTATTTGGTTGGGGCTGGGTTTTCTTGCTAGACAACAGCACTGTGAAAAATCAAACCTGAGTCTAATGAAGCTTCACCTGCTGATCCAAGGGGCTCCATGGGGCCAAGATTCCCTCAAGCCAAGCCCAGCACCCCTCACAAACACTCACTGACCGCTGGGCTGCTCCCTGTCCGGCGAGGCGGCGCCGCTCGGACCCCGTCCCTCGGCAGTGCCGGCTGCTGGCTCCACTGGGAGAGACCTGCTGCCTTTTAAAGCCACCTGCTCACCTCATCCCCCACCCCAAATGAGATCAAAGGTTCTGCTCCCACTTGGAACACCCTCTGCCACCTGTTAGACCCAAAGGCTGCTGTGTCTCACATTAACTCCTCTTGAACAGGGGCGGCCCTTCCAAGCACAGCAAACTCTCCATTTGCTGTGCTTGGAATGCTGGCATGTCTCAGCTCCCTGTGGATGTTGATCAATTATTTGTCAGCTATCGTTTTTCCTTGTACATATTAACTTATTTTTTCTTTACAATGTATCTTTGCAGGTTCTGCTCCCACTCTGGTCCAGGGAAATTTGCGTATGGAGGTTTTTGCCCATCCTGCTACAGGAGTTTTACCCTTCTGCCTGAAGTTCTCCTGCATGACTTCTGGGTCACCCAAAATCCTGCATCTGATTGATTTTGATCACTCAAGAAATGAAGGAGTTGACAAGCCACAGCAACACTTGTCAGGGGGTAAATGTCACCCTGGTGGGAGGGGAAAAGATACAGAATTTTTTACCAGTAACCAAGCAGTTGACTTGGACTATTAAATGAGCAATGTCCACAAAGTGAGTCCATGCTTTGTAAAGGTTAATGTAACCCAATTTCAGCAGGAATGTTTCCACCAGACTTATGTTGCAAATCCCCACTTGGGGGATTTAAAACATTCCCCTGCTGTGTTTATAATCCTGACGCTGCAACTCACTACTGAAGCACAAAAGAAAAATAGGGGAAAAAACCTGATTGTAGGTGGGCCAGGGAAATGTTTTCATCCAATCTGAGTAGAAAATTAATCAGAAAGGTAAATGGAGAAAGAAAAATTATACCTCCAAGTTAACTTTGCCAGTCAGCATCTCCTGTAGCCCGTATTTCCTGCCTTGCAGCCACATGCAGTCATCCACGCTCTTCCATAGCAGAAATATCTTCCTTGCAAGGACACAATAAATGCCCAAACCCTCACACAAGTTCCCAGTTTGCTTTAGCACAAAAGGCTGCAAATGGTGCTCTCCCAGCCAGCTCAGACGTTCTTCTCACAACACAGGGCACACAATACACATCTCCCATTTACAAAGATTTTCTACCAGGCAGTTGTAACAGCTTGATAAAAAAGTCCCCAGTGGTCAAAAGACAGCAAGATAAATTCTGGGGAGAAATCCATTGAGGGCTATTAAACACAGAGATGTCACCTCTGGCATTGCAGATGGCAAATTGCTGGAGCTTGGGGAGTATTGACAGGCACTCCATGCTTGTCTCCCCAGGCACCCACCATCAGTTCAGAGTCAGGGAACAAATTCCAATTGCACATTCCTTGGGCTGATCGATCTTGTGGTCCTGCTCTTTCTGCCTCACCAGTCATGGCTCCTACCAGTTAGTCTCTCTAAAAATGTTTTACAACCAGAAATATAACAAACATATCCGGTGTTTTTTCTGTCTTCTAAAAGGAGTAAATCCTTAAAGGCAGTTATAGGTGCTGTGGGGATTTGTTACAGATTGCTGGAGGTGCATGTGGTCCTCTGTGCTCCACCCCATGGGAGGGCACCAGGAGCTGGCTGTCGAGGAGAATGCAACCACACCAGACCTAGAGTTCATGGGAGTCTTTTATTCCTAAAGGTGTAGTGTTGGAAGAATGCTACTGTAAAAAAGCATGACATTGCAAGTGGTGAAATTCCTTTAGACTTTCAGAATAAATTAACTTCTACATTTCCAAAGATGTACTTTCTATTTTGCTTGTGGATACCAAACAGTTCCCTTGACACTAAGCCTTTTTAGACTGGTGCTTTACCAAATCAAAACATGGATTTTCCATTTGTTAGATGTTGTCTCTCCTTCCGTCTCTTAATAGATAGGTGTTAGGTGTTAATAGCAATTGCCTAATTTATAAAGGTTTCTGCTGATAGTTACTGGCTGTGACCATTTCTAGTGCACTTCAGACACAATAGCAACTCATACTATTGAGACTGCTCTTCAAAATCACTTTGGAAAATCTTGGCCACCTCCCTTGTGGCTGAGATGGACAAAAGCAGCAGAAACTCTACTATTTCATTGGCCTATGAAAAATTGAACTTGAAGGATTAATCCAACTGCTCTTTCTTCTTAACACTTCCTCTCCATATACTAGTTCTGATATAAAATGTGGTATAACTTTTAATTAGGAAAAATAAAATGTAAATTTTCAGAATAAAGACAATTTCAGCACTTAATTTATTGGCTGTTGGAGAAGGTTAATTTGATATTCATCAATTATTCCTGCCCCTGAAGTTTTCAGAATCTATAAAGAAATCTGTTACTGAAGGAATATGAACTGAATCAATCTGGAAGGGTTTAAGGTAATTCAGAATTCATCTGCAAATCTTTTTCTGCAACTGATGTGTCACATGCCATCTTGACTTCAAAATAATTGATCCAATGAAATTTATAACTGAGTTTATAGATAACCAAAAATTAGATATGTATCATTAACCAAAAGGATGAAAAGCTGGCACAAAGTGAGCATACAGTTCACAGTTCTTACAATTGTGTGACAGTGAGGGCTGCAAAGCAGAGGTCACGTGCAGATCTAAGGAGACATGGGAACACAGAGGGCATTCCTTCAAACAGATATATTTGGTACCATTTAGGTTGATGTTTTACAGGTATGTTATCATTGCTAGCACTCAGTGACACTTAAAGGTCTAAATAAGCACGTAGCATGTGTAAATTGTGGAGCTGATCTGTTAAAAGACAGCAGCTTGAGGTTATCTGGGCACAACCTCCAGTCCTGTTACCTGGCGTGGCTTTGGGACCAGGCTATGCCCTGGCTCACAGCCACAGGAGGAGGGAGGGCAGAGGACAAAGCTGTGACCCACTTGTATAAATTACACAGAGGTCCTTCCATGCTGGGAAGGTCTCCCCATCATCCAGGTGCTACAAAGAATAGGGAATAAAATGCTTTACCTATTTCCCTTTTGTTCCTCTTCAGGCAGATCTAGGCCTTCTTCAGTCAAAGCTTGTGACATGCAGGAATTTGCATAATCCTTCAAAAACAGTCAAACCTAGACAAACATTCTCCAAGTGGGGATTTTTAGCACTTTTTCCTTGAGGAAATACAATATTCAGGGCTCTGTACATGTGCTTGATCACTCTCACTGTCTGCTCACAGCCCCCCAACCCGTCAGGTGGATGCTGCTTTAAATTGCATTTTGTAGAGGGCCAAAGCTTTCAAAGATGTAGAGTCTGTACAGGATTTGTGTCCTACTGGTTGGTTAAAAACAAAGAGACCCCACCAGCACATTCTGAAAGGGAAAGCTGACAAATGCCTTTGTGGTACTTCAGAAATTCCCCTTGGAGAGATGTTAGAAATCAGTTGGTTTTGCGACTCCTAAACATGATCACATAATCTTTGTAAAAGTTAATAAATACCTGCCGCTTACAGTAGATATTTGCATCATTATTTGTGTAAAACACAAAAACTAGTAGTGAGGCATGGGGACCTTAGTGAGATATTAAGAAATGGGGGAGGTTCCAGCTTTGCTGGTCTCACTCTTCCATCTTTGAGAGGCCCAGAGGGGAGAACATGTGCAAAGAGATAAGGAGAAAGCAACAGCTGGATGGTTATTTCCCCACCTCTTGGCTGCACACGAGTGCCAAGCTGTGAGATACTCCCCTGCATGCAGCATGCACTGCACAGCTTTGGGGCACAAACACAGTGGATAAGTTCATTTAATTAATGCTGCTTTGTTTTAGGGCGTCTGCAGGGGTTTGTGTGTTCCTGTCCTTCAGCAGACGCTTCCAAAATAACACAACTCACTTCCAAAAGGAATTCTGAAAGGAAAAAAATGCCCAGCAAATAATTTCATCCCCAACCAGCAGACAGGAAGAATCTCTCAAGGGCTCAGCTACTTCTCTCTTCAAAAAAATACATTGGAATTTACTTTAGTATCCAAAGAAGGGAAATCCTTTTTGACCCTTAAAAGAGTATAATCATTTGCAAACCTGTGGCTCCCCAGCTCCCTCGGTTAGCTGCTCACCCTCCTTGCACCTGAGCAGGTTAACCTGACCTTGCAAAGTCATCCTCTTCTGGTAGAGCATTGGCTTTGTAACACATGCCAGCATTGAAAGGATTTCACAAGAGCTCCACAGGAACTTGGGGCACTGGGGAACAATCCATGTATCTGTTCTTTTTCACAACAGCAGAAGAGAAATCAGGGAATCAAAGAGCATGCTTGAATCACTCCTACTCCTGTCCCTCTCTTGTTCTGACCCTGCTTCCATCTCCTGTGTATTTCCTGCTTATGCAGGGAACTGAATTCCTTTTTTACTCACACAGGTGTCTTGCCCCTTTCACCCAATTTCTTGTTCATTAGGTTGCATCATTTTAGACGCTGTAGGAAGTGATCCTTTAATATCAACCAGCTCTCTTGGACCCCTGTTCCCATGGGATTGCTCCAAGATCTCTGAAGAGGCAGCCTGGAGAAAGCCTCATGCTCTCATGGTGAGAGCTCAGGTGGCCTGTAGCAAACACCCACAGCAGGTCACCCTGACCAGACTGCCCTACAAGCAGAGCCCCTGAATCTCCACTCACTCATCACCCACCCCAAGACACACTGATATGTTCCAAGTGCTGCCACCAGATCCACAGTGCCTTCCTGGTCTGTCTGTCCCAAAGAGGGCAGCCCTCCACAGCAACCCCCCAGCCACAGGAGGCAGCCACCACAGAGCCCACAGCTCTGCAGCCACAGTGGGCTCAGAGCCTGGGACTGCACACAGACACTGCCTGCAGAACCTGAGTGCACACAGACACTGCCTGCAGAACCTGAGTGCACACAGACACTGCCTGCAGAACCTGAGTGCACCAGAGCCTGGGACTGCACAGAGACACTGCCTGCAGAACCTGAGTGCACACAGACACTGCCTGCAGAACCTGACAGCATCAGCACAGTCCCCATCAAGAGAACCCCATGGTGGCTTCCTATGCTGCCATGACTTGGCATCTCCACTGGTCATGACAGCCTCTGGAAGGGAACAAATGTTCTCAAACAACCAGTGTCATGTACAAGCAGTTATGCTACAACCATCACTGCAGCAGAAACCACAAATAATGTTGGATCTTTGCTTTAAAATCCAGGGGCCTCTAGATCTCAGCTCGGCAGCAAGGGTGCTGGGAAATTCAGTGTAAAGGGGGCTGGGGTTTTCCAACACACAGTGTTCTCAGACTGGAAAGCCCCACTGGACACTCCTGCTGGGATGCCAGCTGCAGCCAAAGGCATGGAGAAAGGGAAGGGAAAGACCATGTTGCCTGTGTGTAAACAAACCAGAAGTTACACCTCAACAGCCACAAGGAATGAGACAAAAGAACAAAGCACCTTCCACATCAAAAACAAAGTGACATTACACACAGGTGAGGCACAAGTACAGAAATAGAAGAACTGAACAAACATCAAAAATACATCAGAATAATTTTCAGAAATTTACTAAAATGCACACAGATTTGTCACAAAAACAGTTGAACTCCACTGTATTTCAACAATAGGTTTATTTTAAGAAACATAACATGACATTAAGTAAAAATGCAAAATTGTGCAATTATGGCAAAATGTTTAAAAATCCACACATTTGCCCTCATAGGACTACAGTACTTCTTACTAACATACCTGAGCACTGAATGTTGGATGCCACTTCTCAACAGCCTTGCAAACAGGGAGCTCTTGGATCTCTTGTAGAACATACACACACTGCATGTCTGGTGCACCAAAACTGCTTTGAGTTATTCTAAATTTCATTGATGGAAGCAAGTGGAAATTACAAAATGTCTCCTTCTAAAGTAACTAATAATTTTGGAAGAGATTTACACTCACCTAAGTTCTTACAACACTAGAAATTCATTTCATAAAGGGAAATAAACAAATGCAAAGAAAATTCCAAATGAGCAAAATGTACAGATTACTGTTCAAATATTATCAGTACCTTTGGTGCAATTATTTTTTTTTTTGTGCTGTGCAAGTTTACTTAAGCCTGACTCTAAAGCAAAACTTTACCAGGAATCTGACTTTCAGCATAACGTAGAAGCATTTAAGAATTGGCAAAATGTCACAGCTACATTACTGTCTCAACAAACTCCTCATGCAAAAGATTTAGTATATTCTACTCCCACAGCAATTTCCAGGATTTAGCTTTCAAACACATGACAGACTTGGATCACACCCTCAGTTTGAATGGTTAAACAGAATGGAGATCTTCGTACTTTAGTGCAGATAAACAAAATTAACAAACCTACTGCAGAATTAACCACAGCATATTGTACTTCTATACATCACATGACCAGTCAACTGCTAACTCAATTCTATTTCATAGTTTCAAGTAATATATTGAAATTTGTTCTACTAAATAAATATAGATTGTCAAAAAGCAGCAAGAAATCTTGTAAATAGTCAACCAAGCTCAAAAAAAAAAAAAAAAAAAGAAACACAAACAAAGAAACAAGGAAAAAGTTACAGCACACTTTGCAAAAAAAATGGTCTTACACACAAATGCAACACTGTTAGGGAGGGTGCTTCAGAAAGCTTGCAGCTAGAGGCCTACAACAGCGCAAAGAGAGCTAGCCAAGGACTAAGGATCATTAGTTAAAAATTAAATTAGTTGTACATTTCAGAAAACCCCTTATTCTTGGCTAGGCATATAGATAGAACTATCCAGAAGAAAACTAAACAAAGAAACAATACACCTCAACACTGTTGGAAAATGCAGTCTTAGCGAGAATTGCCAAATTCAGGAACAAAACCAAAATGCAGGTGCTCGCATTGGAAGAAGAGTTTGGTGAATCTCTGGAAGATGAGGTATGTAATGTAAAGAGGCATTTTTATTTTGCTTTTCATTTCACAGTTTTTTGTTCGTTTTTGCCTCTCAAACATTTTGTGCAAGAATTAATAAATAGAACCAGGCGAGTATTTTCATGTATTAGGAAGATTCCATTTGGGAACAGGAAGACCACATAGTAAACAAACATTATCCAAATCCTCAGCCATGCCAGGGGGATAAACAATGAGCTAAATATTTGGCTGACTGAAATATCAGCTGTTAAGCCAGATAATGGTAAGCACTTTCAGGCAGTGACGGCCAGAGCCATGTCAAGTTAACTGGTTTACTTAGGTCAACGGGAAAAAACAGGAAAGAGTAAGGTAACTTAAAACTCTGCAAAAAGTAGAGCTGTAAGAAACCTGGTAAATTACAGCTGATGCAAGTTTTAGGAGTCCTCTTTTCCCTTTTAAATCCAATTTTCACTACTGAAGTAGAGGCTGAACTTCGAACTTATTTACCTTTTAAAAATAAGTTAAATGTTAAATACATAAAGACAAGTGTTGCAATATATTCCTTATTCTGTATTTCCCCTAAGATTATTTAAGCCATGGATGCTTATTGTCAATTTTGCTTTAATACACCGGATAATGCTGACAGCTCAGTAGTGCAATTTTTCACATTATAGATCAGAAGGAAACAGAAGATAGTTGGGGGCTTGACTGCAAAGAGAAAAGAAAAACAACTTGCAAAGTTAAACCACACTTTTCCAAATCACCAGAGCACATGCCAACTCTGCACATAGCACTGTACTGTAGTGGAGACAGAATGAACACTCCACACAAAGAGAAAAACTAAAAGAGAATCAGTATTATTAAGGCCATATCCTGTCACCATTCTGTGCAAGAACACCACTGCAGTAAAAATGTTATGTTAGAAAAGAATCTGATGACAGGACAGGGCCTGAAGACAGACACACACTCCATGGAAAATAACAGGCTGTCTTAAACAGTAGCAGAAGGCTGGCCCAGTTCAGACAAACAAGTATTAAAAATGTACTAGCACCATCAACTTTTGGGTTAAAGCCCTTTACGGGGTGAAAAAAAAGGGTTTAATCAGTATTAAA
>VZRH01001498.1:1126232-1158088 GCA_013397555.1 Urocynchramus pylzowi | reverse complement strand
TCCTGGGCCCCGCTCGGGCAGCGGCTCCGGGGGCGGCCCGGCAGGAAATGTCACCGCGCCGCTTCCCCCGCTCACCGCCGGCCGCGCACCCCGCAGCATCGACAACGCCGATTGGTCAGTGCCCCCGCTGCCTGCCGGGATGTGTAGTGCGGGCCGGCAGCCCTTGGCGCGCGGGGCCTGCCGGGAGTTGTAGTTCCACCAGGGCGGGACGCCTGGGAGTTGTAGTTCTCGGGGGGAGGCGGACCCTGCCGGTCGCGTAGCAACGAGGCGGCGGCGCCTCAGGGCGAGCCGCCATTTTGGGCCCCGGGGCAGGGCCTCATGGGCAGCGTCAGCGCCTTGTCCCGGCGCTTTGGAACGTGTTCCCTCCTCACCAGGGACACCCGGCAGAACTGGCCTCTCCAGAGGGGTAAATTACCCCCTGCAGTTCTCCTGCCCGCGCTGAGCTGTGGCTGCTGGGGCAAACCCTCGCTGAGGGCAGAAAGGGGCACAGAAATGCCTGCCAGCCTCCTGATGCTGCAAGGGTGTGGTGAGGGGCAGGATGTGAGACCCATAGCTGTCCAAGGTTGAACTAACCCTTAACAGAAACCAATAATCGGCTACATGGTCTGAAAGCTTGTTACACCAGGAATATTCCCAATTTTTCCAGGGTGGGTAACCCCAGCACGCTGTGGGCAGCCAGATCAGCCCTACCTGTCCCACAGAGCTGCTGAATGACTGCAGCACACAAGTGACCATTTTGTTGCCCCTGACCCTTAATAGCACATTTCTCTGTCCATCCCAGAGGTCAAGTGGATGATACTCAGCAGGTTTTCCAGTTTTCTAAAGAAATTAGCCACTGGTCTCAATCTTGGGAACTGTGTCATTATCAGGTGTTTGCTGTGGAAGAGGTTTTGAGGTTTTTAATTTGTGAAATGCAATTAACGAAGAATTAAATAATGGAAGCATTGCAAAATCGTGTATATTTTTCCTGGTTTTATGCAAAATAGATTTAACACAGCTTCACAGCTTTTAGTTGGGCACTTTTGTTCGGGGGGAAAAAAGCAAACAAAACCAATTTGAATAATATTTTTTAATTAATTTCCCATTAACTCTCAGAAATTAGTAGCCTGAGTACATGACCACTTCTCCAAAGCAGGCGAATTTAAAGGCAGTGCCACCCCACTGGTTTTACTTTTGCTTGCAAGGCACAGCCTTCCCCTCGCTCAGCAATTATCAGCGGTGTCCAGGCTGCTCCGATGATAATGCTGCACAACGCAGGAGTGATGGAGACTCTGATGAAGGAGGTGTAAAAGAAAATAGAACTTCACGTCTGCAAATCGATTCTGCAGTTTTCCAATTTCCCCATTCCGCAACGGCACGGCCTGTGAAATTGTCCCTAGAAATCTGAAACGAAGGGATGGAGAATTCCTCTGCTCTTACCCTTTAGCAAATGACATTGCCTGATACAGTTCATTTCCTTCGCTGTGGGCACGTGGGCCGGGCTGGATTAGTGTTAAAATGCAGAAGCCAAATGTAGAATGTTTTTTAATACAAATCCCACATTGAACTGGCACTTTGGAGCGTGAGCCTTTCATGAAATAGCTTACCTTTGTATGGTTTTTGGTGAAGCAAGCAAATTGCCACACAAACAGGTTTAGATGTGCTTTAAGAGCTATCAGTAGCAGCACTTCAGCAAAGGCTGAAGCCTTTCTCAAGTGGGATAACACCATCACCCTCTCCCCTCCCTGGAAACCTCCATCAGCACTCCTAGGATGCAGCACCATGGAGCACTGCCATGGAAGTTTGGGGAATCTGGGTGTTTCACCCAGTTCTGCATCCTATTCCCTGCAGCTCTGAAGGGCAGAAGGAGATGTGTTGCCTGTGCAAGCTGCTCTGAAATCCATGACAGTCACACACCACGTTAAAGCTTCATATAAATGGCATTTGCATTGCACACAAATATTTGAGCCTGTTCTTTCAGAAATTACAAGATGCTTAAAGAATTCCATCTCCCTTCTCTGCATCATTTTCTTTCTCCTGTTGTTGTTTTGTCTGTGGAGTGATGCAGGCCCATATTTGAGTGTAGAAGTGAAAAATTGGGTTCTTAGCTTGATGCTGGCACAAATTTTTTCATGCTGTTGATCAAATAATTTGATTTCATAAATTCTGGCTTTCCAGGAGCCAATAAGGAGCTGTGAATAGACCTATTCATGTAAATCCTTTTCTCTTATAACAGTTTTTGGTACGTATTTTAATAATTTTTGATTTTTTTTTAAGTTCTCCTTTCAGCAATGCACTGAAACCTATTTTAGAATTTTGTAAGCATTCAAAGTCCTTGTTATTGAGGGACCAGGATGCTTTCACTTGTGCTTTAATTTTAATTTCACACCTAATGTATCATTCCTGGAGATAGAGCATGAAAACATACACTTGGTGGCGAAATTTTCCCATTTGATATTCCAAAAGTTCAAAATAAAAATGAAATTATGCCAACTGATAAGGAACAAACAGCCTATGTCTAAGTGATTAGTGAGACTGGACTCCTTGTAAACTCACAATTGGCAGTGTGTGTTCTGGGATTCTTGCCTTCAGAATAAAAATGTCTTTGTCATGAGCTCAAGAGGGAAAAGAGGAAAAGGAAAAAGTTTCAGGAGAAAAGTGGGCAAAATACAAACTTTTTCAGATATTTGAGAACTTAGAAGATATCCGTAAAAAGAATTTGGGCAAACAATGAAGTTATTGAAAAGGTTTTCCTTTGTCATTGCACCTGCAGAACAAGTTAATTAGAAAACTGGTTCATCTGGTTGCCTTCAACAGAGGAACAGAGAGAACATCATATCTATGAAATGGTTGGTTTGGGTCACCTGGGAGGAACCTGCCCAGTGCTCCTGCTGCACAAGGGAGGCTGCACAGAGCACTTTTGGAACAGGCAGCTCTTGCTACACATTACTCGGTGTGTAGGAAACTTCCCATGTTTTTATCCCATCAGCAAAATGAAGATAAGAAATGCAACTGGACCAAAATTCAAAGAAAATGTTAACCAGGGTTGCAGCTTTAAAAGGGAACAAATTTTAATCCACATGAATATTCCCACTTTGGTTTTGGATATCATGTTTACTTTAAAGTTGTAGGAAGAGGTCGCTGCATCCGGTTTTCCTTTTTTCTTTGCCCTTTTTTTCTGTTTTTTTTCTCTGAAAAGAGGGCATTGTGAAAGGAAGGCACAGCCTATCCCCATATATAGCCTGAAAAGAGAAAACCAAGGGCTGCAGAAGCTCTTTAGTTTTTCTTGACAACATTATGAATGGTGGCATTTTCATGACTCTTGAGTTTAAACAAGCAAACAAAAATCCCACCAAAATAACCCCACAGTGATTTCCAGCAAAATTGTTTACCTATAAAATTTAAATACAAACTAGTAAAAAAACCCCCAGTATTACTTGCTAACTCCCAAATATGTCTCAATTACTATTTCCAGTTTTTCAGTTATTTGTACCTGTTAATTTGCACTGTGACACTGTGAGAAGCAATAGAGCTGATGCAGCTCCGAAAACCCCTCATATTTTAATTGGAAAAATCTTGATATTCGCCGTGGAACAATCTAACCTTGAAAAACAATCTTTTACTAGGTTGTCTTTAATGCATAAAACACTGCTCATTTTCTGCAATTCTGTCACCGAGGGACACATTAATTTAGCTGCACAATAATTTAATACATCGATCCATTGATTGGAGCAGAGAGGTTTTTGTTTAGCGATTCCAAGAAATCACACATTTCTTGCAGAATCTGTGAAAAGACACTTCTGGCTGCAGTGGAAGTAGGGGGAATGGCAGATCATGAGGGAAAGCTGCCCTTCAAAGGCGATCGATCGGGCACTCTGAGCACAGTGGGCACTCCATCAGGAGAGGGGGCAGGCCGGCAGGGGGCAATTAATGGGGCAGCTATGGGAGCCCGTCCCTGATTACCCCATGCCGCACAGCGGGCTCGGCCACGCTGAGCCAGGCTGCTAGAAACAAGAACCCTGAGGAGATATGGCTCTGCTAATGTCAAGAAGTGCCACTTCCTAGCAGCAGGAGCAACTTTGTTGAAACCATCTGTTGTTTTGGAAGACACGTGTGTGCGCATACACGTACTTCCTCCTCCCAGAGTCTTTAACCTTTCTCTTAAGGCTGACTGAAATCGCAGAGTTAATCCCTCCTTAATCTCACAATGACAGGCTCTGCTGCGGTCAGCAAGTCCCAGCAGCTGCTACAAACCGGGGTGACTGGTGCCATTTAGGTGACGTGACAGTGATGTATCCTGGAGCAGTCACTGCAGAACAAAATAGCACTCTTCCACCGTCAAAATAAAGTTTGGCAGGAGTAGTGTGTGATTACCAGGAGCCTCAAAGTGAAGGCTGGGTTACCTGCACCAAGAACTCGATACTCAGCTGATCACTGTGCAACATGGGGAACAGGAAGAAGAGACTGAGTGAGTTTGGTCCCCCTGAAAACCTCATTTTTCAGCAGGTACAACCCAAAGCCATCTGAAAGGACACAGCCCTGTTCCAGCTTGTCAAGCCTCTAATCATCAGTTTTATGGTGATCCTTCCTTGAGACACCAGGACCGTTCTCATGGCTGTGTTAGAGGTGAGCATCGAGCCCAGGTTGCCAGCAGAAAATGTGGCACTCCCAAAGCATCCTCTGAGACTGGATTACCTCCAGCCTCTTTGCAAGTAAAGTATTTTTGTTGGTGTTTCATGCAAATCTGTGCGCTTCTTATTCCTAAAAATGGTGTTTAAAAGCACCACTTAAAAAATAACCAGCTCCCAGCTCTTTGGAACAAGCACTGCATATTAGACCTGTAATCTCCAAAATCCCTCTTGCCCACAAACATGACCCATATCTCTTGGCCTTCCTGGTCACTGTAAAACAAGCCACACACAGATGTCAAATAATGCCCCATCCAGAGCAGGAAAAGGTGTGTCTCTGTCCTTGTCTCTGTGATTTGAACAAGTGGCTCAGTCTCATCTCCAAGCCCTCCTGGCTATGTCCCCTCTACTTCCAGACAGCCCAGATCAAACAGACCCTTGCAATGATGGAAGAGGGGAGAACAGAGAAGAGCAATGACGTCTTGCTGCCCCTCCTTTCCGCCATCCATTTTTGCTTCTGCCTGCATGTGTGTTACTGAAACTCTGCAGCTTGCATGGACAAACCCATAGCAGCCTCCACAGAAAAATGTCACTGCTGGCCTGGCCAGTGACAGCAAAGAACTGGGACTTCAGTGCACTGCTGTAGGGGCAAACTGATCTCGCTGTGCTCAGAATGTGATTCAACTGTGGGAAAGGTGCAGCCTCTTCCTGAAGAGCACAGATGGCTAGAGAAAGGTGAGAGCAAAAATAAAGTGCCATTTCTGCCTGGAACAAGCCAAGAAAAGCAAGAGCAAACTAGCTTTCCTCCATAATTGTGGGAACCAGTGAAGCCAGAGGGATCTTTTAGCAGAAAGTAAACTTGAATTACTCAACACCATCCTGTACCCCAGGGCTATTCTGAAGTCATCACTCAGAGCTGGTGTGTTTTTGAGTTCTTCCTCTCTTCAGTAACTTTTTTTTTTTTTTTTTCATTTTGAAGAATTTGAATATAAAACATACAATCCCCAGAGCTGCAATTGGAAGGAATGTAGCATTCCCCTTCATCCTTTCAGCCTAAAGAAAACTGGAAGCTTAATACACTGGAGTTCTTTTTAAATCTCAGAAGTCCTGTAGTTTGAAAACAAACATCTCACACCTCTAACTTTTAATGGCTATTTTGAGTCAGTACTATCTGAAAAGATGGAGCAGTGTGGTGTTACTCAGAATGCAGAAAGGTAACAACCAGAAACAATCTTAACATCCTGGAGAAGGTCATGGATAGTGTGGCCATTTTGATAATAGAGGAAACCCCCTTTGTCAACTTCCATAAGGGAATAGTTTTAATATAGGGCATTAGTTTATTTTTTTTAAATAATGAAATAATTGGTGTGTTACAGATACCCCAATAGCTTCCCTTATTTATTTGACCCATCCAAATTCAACTGCATAATTTATATTCTATGGACTATGATGATATTCAATTTGGAATATTTGACTGTAAAACTTCAGTTTACATATTTCTGTTTATTGGCAATTTTTACTTTCTCCTTGTTGTCAGTATCTTTATTATTGAATGGAGGGACACTGAGTTGAGGTCCAGAATGAACAGGATAACTGGAAGGCAGACAATGGCTGGATTCCTAGAAATTATGTGCAAATACTGCATTGGAATGTACAAAAAGGAAGATGACTGATTCTGAAATCTAAAGCAATAAGGTGGATAATGGGCTTTTCCATCATTTGACCCCCAGCACCAACAAATAAGGCCACATAGGTTTAGCTCACTCATTCTTTTCCCAGATAAGGCTGTCTCCAACTGCAGTCACTCAGCTTTAGCCTGACCCTGGGAGATTCCAGCAGCAGTAGAGCTGTGGTGATGCCAGCTGGGATACAGAGCTGCCACCCACTTTGGGCTCCTAAAGCCTCAGTGACTAAGCTGCTCTCGGGTCCCTGGGCTTGGCCCAGTGTACCTGGCTGCACTTCCCCACACATCCTGCCACTGCACCTCTGAAGCAGAGGAGCCCTTCCAAGCTGAATTCTTTTCAGTGTTTTCATTTCTCCACTCAGGTCTGTCTTAATCATCTGTGGGAGATAATTGCCAGTTTTAAAGGCCATTTGGAAAAGTGCCTTTTTGAAAGTCCTGACACGGCACAGCTTTAAAGCCTGGAACTGTGTTCCACATACAGGAGGCCTTGAACTCTCTCTGGGCAGCCCACTTTCATATCCTCTTGGATGGAACACTTTCATATCCTCTGAGCTTATGCATTTCATGGTAATAAGCTGTGGGATTTAACTGTGCTGAGACAACATGCCTGCTCCTTAACCTAGCAGAATAAAGAAGAGCTTTCCAAATAAAAATAGTTAAGGTGAAATGGTTTATATTATACTGAGACATGGCAGAGCATTCACTTTTTGCTGTTGGGTGGCAAGGTGAAGGCTGTCCAAGGTTTCAATTCTGACATTTTAAAAATTACACCAAAAACCACTACCTTGACTACTGCACATCCCTAGGATGCTTTGATAAACTGATATGTAAATAAAAGTAGAAAGTCATATAGAGATATCTGTATTGTCCTGCTGTAACATCCATCCATATTTAAACTTAATTATTTTGGTCTGCTACACAAGTTTAAGAGCAAACACTGAAGTCCACATTGGAATTGGAAATCAGGATTCTTATTTATTCATTTGCCCCAGGTCACATGCCAGGCAAGCACAGGATATACAATTCCCACAGGAAATCCAAGTCACAGTAGGGATCAGGAAAGCACCCACCCTGGAGGATCCATCACTGCTACATCTGCACTTTTTTTCAAGCCTGCTTGTGCCTCCAGAAGTAAACCTGCTGATCAGCCAGGGTACAAACTGGTCTGGCTGGGCCAGCCAGGGCCCTGTGCTCCCATGGGCTCCTTGTGAAATCTTCAGGCCACTGCAGCAGCTCCTCAGCAGCCTCAGCCTTCCCTGCCCACACCTGGCTTGGGAAGGGCTCCTCCCCTGCAGGGAATGACCTTTCTCTCCTGCTGCCCCAAACAAACAGGGAGGGAAAACTTGTCCACCACGTGAGGAGCAGGGCAGGGAAAGAATTGAAGGGCAGGGAAAAAGGAGAGAATGTCTTAACTCACTTTTAGATTTGTCATGCTTGCTTGTCATAGGCATGAAAAATTCAGTTTTGTTCTTTTTACTAATAGTGCAACAGGAAACAGTGCTAAAGGTACAAGGTACAATACATACAAAGGTACAATAGTGCTAAAAGGGAAAGTCATTTTATTGCCACTTCCTTCTTGCAGAGACTGTTCTCATTTCAAGCATGTGCTGTGCAGGCAAGATCTCAGGGCAGTCCCTCTTATTCACCACTCTTTTTACATTTCAAATCAGGGGAAATTAAAATTTTCCTCTATTTGCCAAAGATGGCAATTGCACTTTGGAGACTTGATAAGACAATAAAGTACCATTTTTAACAGCCAGCACAGCCACTCAGCTAAAAGATTCAAGTCTTTATAAATAAGGATTTTATAAATTCAGATCTGAATAAAGGTTCATCTTTTTATCATTAAAAAAAAATTTAAACTCAGTTCTGTCATAGTCAATATGAATATCCCTTGGAGGCAAAGGAAATGCTGGGAGAAAATTCACTATAAGCCAGGCACTTCTCCACAGAGTAGTGGAAATGAAACTTGGGACAGAACTTAGTTCTTCCAGTGACTGAAATATCAACAGTTGGGAAAGCAAAAGCATGTACTTGTTCAGGGGGGCTCCTCTCTGCTAATGGTAGTAGTCCTCTATGTCCTTTTGAATTTATATGCAGATTATTGATCTTGGCATTGCAGCTTTTATGTCAGGAGTAATGGACCAAAGCATACACACGTTAAACATAATATACATAATTTGGGCATATATGTAATACATTATGTATTGTATCTACTTTCCATTAAATGTATAGGCCTGTCATTCAGCTAAACAGAGATAGACCTGGAATTAGATACAACACACATTCTTAAGTGAAAGGCATCTGTTTGAACTAATATATTAAACCCTTTACCTTCGAGCCAGGGGCCAGGCTCAGCTCCTGCCTCATTGTTCTCCTCTCGAGCTGAAATGTGGGATTAGTTCCACTCCCTGAATTCAATGCATAGCTAAGCTTACCTGATGTGACTTGAGGACAGCTCCTCAGCAGGGAGGTTTGAAACCTGATAGTGGAACAGGAGCACAGAAGCTCCCCCGCGAGCCCGCGCAGCAGCGTGTGAAAGGCGGAGCGGCCGCGGCCGGGCGGGAGCTGGGGACTGCTCCTGGCAGCCACGCACGGCAGGGCAGGATGCTGCTCCACGGGAAGAGGCTGTGTCAGGGAGGGGAGGAGGAGAAACTCAGGAAAAACTCAGCGTTTTGGAAAATTAGCTTGATTGGAAAGTTCGAGTTGGGAAGTTTGGGATTTAACACAGGAGTCTCTTCCAAAAGCTATTTGGTGTTTCAAGAGCATCCCGGTTTTCTTTCTTAAATGTTACAGCATAGAGTAGAAAACAAAAGAATTAGCAATGGCAAAAAGGAGATGAGCCAACTCTTGACTGCCAGAGGAAGGTGTGAATGTCACACCACAGCACTCCACACTCAACAGCTGGAGCCATGTCCTGATTTCTGCCACCTCGTCCCCTGCCAGACCTTACCTGGTGTGTCAGATGAAAATTCAGAGTGAAAGAAAGAGCACAGAAAATAAAGGGAACACACAGACCAGCAGAGAGCAGAGATGCCTTGCAGAGACAGGGAATTTGTGTCCTGTAGCAGTGATCTCACTCCAACCTCTGCTTCACCAAATCTCTCCACAGAGCTGCACGTATCAGCATTTCTCTGTGAAATCTGTCAGCACCACGGCCCAAACACTGTCCCCTTCAGTGACACACTCCTGCCAGCAGGACTTGGCTGCTGCTGCATGCCAGTGATTTTAGTTTGCTCAGACACAAAGGGCTGGTGCAGATCCACAGACAAAGGGGATGTGTCACCAGTTTAGTGACTTCTGGGTCGGAAGCAGCTCCCAGACAAGAGGCCAGGACAGTGGGCTGCCTGCTGCCATCATCCCAGCAGCCCGTGTATGGCAAACCCCCTGGGTGACCTCTGCTGGGCTTTTTCCACGAGGAATACAGGATGGATGCTTAATGGCATCACTAATTCAAATTTTCACTTTTAATTTACTCAAACAAAAAAAAAGCCAAAACCAAAAAACCAAAGACTATTTTGCATGACACTAAGGTGGAAGCAAAGAAAACACACCCCAACCCTGTATTTGCCCAGGCTGGCATTTCCCCCTCACTTTGCTCTGAGCCATTCCCTTGACTTTTACCTCCATTCTGTTGATTTTGAGGCTGAGTATTTCTGAACTGCAGCTGTGCAGCTCAGCATCACCTCAGAGCCTAGCTTTGCTGTTTTACAGCAGTGGAGCATCCTTAATCAAAGAAAAAGCTCAGGAGAACAGCAGCATGTAATGAATGCAGTCCAATTTCCACCCAGCAATATTCATTTCAAGGCCAGGATCTTTCAGCCTCCCTGCACTGCCACACATTACCTGCCAAACCTTCCCACACTTGTGGACTGGAACAATACCAGAAATGTTGATTAGAGTTAGTCAGTAAATAACATAGGATGAAAACAAATTAGGTAGTAAAATGACCCTTGAGAAATTAGGAAAAAAGCTCTCTAGCCTTTCAGCTTATTCATGATTTACCAGAAAGTTGTATAATGTAGCAGGTCTGAGAGCCAGCTAAAATACTTCTAAGACCAAAATATCCCAGTTTGAATTATTATGGTACCTACTGAAAGCCTGGGGAAGTATTTAAAGTAAGTTAAAAAGAAAACTGACACTCTCCCTTCCCCCCACCCCAAACCTTTGATTAAAAAAAAGGCAACAAAAATGCTAATCTTCTGTGGTTAAGCAGAAAGGCTTAAGAAGTGGCTGACAAACAACATGAATTATTCAGGGACAAGGTTACTGCTATTCCACACACATTGCTCCAGAGTGCCAGCACAAAGCCACACAAGCACAATAATTTCTATGAGTGTTACAGTGATAAAATAGTTTCGAGTAACCTCCTTTAATTGCATCAACATAATATAGCCTTTCTGGATCTTTAATGCTCCATAAAAGACTCTCTAAAAATGAAGGGCCTGATCCCAGCCAAAATGGAACAAGTTTTATATATTATGGGACTTCAGGAGGGCAAGTATTCCACTGTGTTGAATGAGTGTGGTCAGAAGCAGTCCCATTCTTCCATCTGTTATCGTGACTCAGATTTAGAGTTTCCATGTTCATGATCATTACCATCTTCCCTGAGTCCACAAGAAGCCTTGTTCTGTTGCAGACTGCAGTCACATCTCTGTACCTGTACACTGCTGCATCTCTTTAGCAAGAAAAGGGGAGGAGGAGCAGGCAATCTGGTTTTAGAGATGAATGACCAGAACAATTGTCCAGACCTCAAAGCACACACAGGAGGGAGACCTGTGCAATACACTTGCTGCACATGTTTGGGAGGAGGCATTAACAGCCTCCACAAGCCTACTCTTGGCCCAGCTCCCAACCCAGCAGCTTGGGTTCTTGCTGAGAAGCACTGGAACACCTTTGTCTCCATTGTATCTTACTTTGTGACTCACCTGCAGTTCTGCAAACCCTTTGGCCTGATGCCAGCCCCACAGAGCTCATTAAGGAAACAAGTTGAGGTCTGGTTGGGGAATCAGAATAAGGGACTTATTAATGAGCTGTTCTAAAGAGGGCTGCACATGACCCAGCATCTCCAAAGCACAAAGCAGGGTCAAGTCTGTGAATGTATCTCTGAGCAAACACCAGGCCAGTCAGAAGCATACTTGCAGTCCTGTTAAGGAGCCCCTCAGCCCAGAAAGACCCTTTATTGCCACTCATAACTACATAGCTGTGATTGGACTCTCAAGGGGCACAACTTGGAGCTGGTGTCACAAGGAGCATCATCTAATGCTGCAACACATCAGGTTGATGAGGAAGACAATGTGGTTGCAAACAGCAATGCTGTATACAATGATTTCTCTTCTGCCAGTGTATTTTGGAAGAGGATGGGAAGTAGAAAACAGTCCCAGAGAAACTCAGTTACAAAAAATCCAAAGGTAAAGCTTCCAGTTAAACACACAGCAGTCAAGTTAAAATTATAGGTGACAATTACTGTAACTTGATTAGGCACAATAGCAAATTCACTTCCCTAAATCACTTTCACAACTCTCCTAGGAGGTCTGAAAGATGTAGTATATGAGGTTCATTTAATTTCTAATGTAGTAATTATCACTACTGAAAAAAAAAAATAGCGGTGACAGACCCAGGAAATAAATTTAGCACTTGAGGTTTTAATAAAATTTTTATGTGCAACCCCGTTGCTTAGAAATTGTTTAATCAATCTTATCTGGTTCACAGACTTTCTGCTGAGCTTTTGCTTCATGTTATTACAAGGCAATATGCTGCAGCACCTTCTCAGCATCCCAAGTTGCAAAGCCACAACACTGTTGTATCTAAAGCCAGTGCAAGCTCCCCTTTCAGTCGTGAACACCCACAGTTTTGTTCATGTGCCACCAGTTGTTTTCAGGTTACAGAGCTGGTTTAAGAGCTGGTAACTCCAGAGTATGGTCCAGTCCACTGTGCCTGGTGCTGGAAGGGATCTCTGCTCCAGGTGATAAGAGGTGTCTAGTGAGCTAAATCAGGTTTTCAAGATAGCAGTGTGTAGGAGACACTGCCAGTCCTGTCTGAAGGGGCTTCATGTTCCATACTCTGATACAGCCCCTTGAGAGGAATCCATCCCAGCCTCTCCTGGCCCCTCCAGGCTCATCCCATGGGAACACCTGGAGACCAGCCCAGTGGTTTGCTCAGGGAGATAAAAGAAACTAAGCCTGCAATCCAGGATTAGTGGATTTTCTGAGGTTTTCCTGTCTCCAGAGGTTTTTTCTTAAAATTTGAATTTTCTCAAGCTATTGGGCACAGGTAAAGAGAATACTGAACCCAGGTCTCCTATCCTGCTTGCAGGGTCACTGCCCTGCATAAATTAAGCTGTAATGGTTTGTTTCTGTTTACAAACCAGGTCAGTGAGAGTAGCAGAGAAGTTAAAATGCAGTAATTAGTATCTAGGAGGAAAAACCCAGCAGGATTCCTGGGCTATATCAGTATTTCTCTTATTTAGCCTAAAAATGTCCAGCTCCTCTGTTGAACCAAACAATTCTCACTGCTGAGCTGCTTTAAAACTGTTTTAAAGTGTGCCAGTGTGAATTACTTAGCACCACTTTAGTTGGTTTTGGTCCCATTCCAAAATCTGAGGAACAAGCATGGCACTTACTGGGCTTTCTCCATTTTTGTGCATCACTGAAAGGTCTTCCCTCAGTCAGTGGGATTTGGTTCTTTCTCTTTGCTGGAACTCTCTGCCCCAGCACACAGAACAGTCAGTCATCCAAGTTGGGTGTTCTCTTTTCCTGTTTGCAGTTAATACAGAAATAATTTCTGGAGTGGCTAGCAGGTAAATTGATAGCCTCCAGATCAATTAAAAGGAATTCAATAAATATTTGGGCATCATCATAAACAAAATGCATTCAGGGCCTCATATTCCACTCCTGCAAAGGAGGTTTGTCAGATGAGAGCATCTTAAAAAGACACAGCCTGTGTGTCCTGGCCCAGCTTTTGGTCCTTGCCACAGTTGCAGTGCTGACCCCCCTGAGAGCCTGGCAGGCAGGAGTGGCAGTGCAGGATTGGTGCCAGAGCACAGTGGACAGAAGGCTCTAAAAGGATGAAGCCAGAGCCATCCAGAGCATCTTCCAAAGCCTCATAAGACCAAGGGCCAAAGATGCAGGGTGTCACAAATCCTCACTTACCCACTGGCAGCTCCTCAGATGGTCAGTTAGCAATCACTTTAACCACACACCCCGAAGTTCCCATGACCTTCAAAAATCCTGGTTTTTGCTTTCACTTGTCAGTGCAGCATCAAAGCCACAAAGTGATTAATTAAAGCATGCCTGAAGATAGGAATTCTCTTTCTTGACTTTCTAAGTTGGCCTCTGTGAGACACTAAATAACTACAGCGTGTAGCTACACAGTGCAATTTCATTTTGAGGGCCCGTACAGGAACTGATTGAGCTAAAGGAGGTACAGAGGGAAGCTGTCCTCGAAAAAGCTGGGATGCAGAGAAACATTTGCCAGCATCTTCACCCAGAGCTGGATCCGAAGGCCACTGCTGCCATCTGGTGTCACTGTCACCCATGAGGCGAGCTGGGACATGGCCGGCAGAAGCTGCTGCTGGATAAATGAGAAGTGACTTGATCCCAGACACAGGAAAGACAAAGACTTCCCTGGCAGAGGAGGGCTCTGCACATCCAAGCTGCCTCATATCCCTCTCCATCTCAAAGGAACCAGTTTGTGTGCTGGAAGGTAACAGCAGGAGACACAAGAATGAAGGGAAATTGGTTACAAGACTTTTTGCTGACAGGAGACACAAGCTGGCAGTGAGTTATGGATCAGCAGCTCTGAACATCCTGCTCCATAAAAGCCACTGGGAAATGTTCATGAAAGGGGAAGGTTTGCAAAGCTACAGAGCAGAGCAAGAACTTCAGGTCTTTGGGAGCTCAAAGTGGAGCCATGTGGGGAGGAGGAGGCAGTGACTCTGTCATGAGGCCAAGGTCTTCAAGCCTTGGCCTTAAGTAGTTTTACTTAAGAAGGCAGCATTCTCTTAAGGCTAAAATGCATCTCACATTTCCCAGAGGTGGTGTCTAATTATGCCACCCACCTCATTAGACAGACTTATGGCTCCAGTGTTTTTCTTAAGTAACATTTGTGGTGCACATCAGTAAAAACCCCAAGGGGGATGAGTTTCAATACTTATCAACAGGCAAGGCCCCCCAAAATGGCTCTAGTTTTGGGCAGCTGAACATTAACCATAACCTGGGCTTTGGTCCTCCAGTCTCACTAGGGTTTGCCAGCCCCATGGCCACAGACACGTCTCTGCACTTGCATAGAGAAAAGTAAAGGGCTACAGCAGCAGTGGTTTGCTGCTGTAAATCCTACAAGGTTGTAAATCCTACAAGGATTTAGATGTGGACTTGACTTTACACACTGTGAAGAGCTCCAAAGAAGCTGCAGGAGGGTGATAAATGGGGATTGGGGTGTTGGCCACAGCAGGAGCTGTGTTCAATTCCCTGCTTTGGCAGAAATCTCCTGTGCTCTTGTAAGCAAATCATGCAGGCTCAGCACCTCAAAGCCTCATGGGGGTCAGCCTTTTACATCCCTGGAGACTTAGCCTGAGAGCCACAGCTCTAAAATGAAATTCCCCTGCCCTGAGGTGAAATTCAAAGATGCCCTGATGCCAAATCTCGTTGTGGGACTCATTGTGGGTGCAAAGCTGATGGGGAAAGAGGGACTGTTAGTCAAGAGGCCTTGGGGGAGATTGGAAAGGCAAACAGCCTGGACAGACCTGTACAGCCTGGTCAAACCATGAAACTGCTTTGAGAAAAGAAGAAAATAATCTCTTGGGAGAGTCTGTATGGATAGAAATGTGATTTTTGGGATCATTCCCTAGCTAGTTTATGCATCCTCCCCAGGCTTGGTGTGGCCAGTTCCCTGCAGCATCTCTCACTCAGGAGCCCAAGGTACCAGAGCTGGGGCAGGATGGGACCAAGAGCATTCACCCCTTCACTGTGTTCCCCCAGGTCTGGGTGAGCTCCAGGCTCCCCAGGCTCTCTTGGATACAGCAGAGCCAAAGAACCCCAAGAAATACATACAAATTTTTCCAAAAACCTTCCTTTTGCTGCAATTCCTGTTCTTCAGTCCCTGTCCCATTAAAAAAAAAAAAAAAATCCACAAGTTAAGCATGAAATAAAACCAGCAGTAAGGGAATAGTAATTATTTGATCAGCTCCCAGGGTATCAAACAGCAGTAAATTGAGCTTCAGTTTAAAAAGCAGACAATTTTCAGTGTCATACCACGACATTTTTCAAAGCTAATTTAACTATTCCATTAAAAAATGAAAACATATTCAAATTAAAATACCCATAAGATATGAAAAGGGGGGGAAAAAAGCCTTGTTGGAGAGAGGACATGAAATGCATCAGTAATTTCCCATCAGGCAACAGTTCCCTTAACTGACCATGACAGTCAAAGATGAAATAGAAATTTCTATATCAAACAGGAACACAAAGGAGAGTTGACCTTTGATCAAATGTCTGTTTGTAGTTTTGACAAGAAAATTTGCATTAAAATAATTTATGCTGGACACTTACAGGAGAAGTTAACTCCCAGCATGTAAAGGAAGAGAGAGGTCAAACCATCCTTAAAGAGCCTGTCAGATGAAAGCCACATTCTCCCAGCTGCAGAGCTATGTGAAGTTTCCAGCCATTCAGGCTCTTTTTCTAAAATCCCAATGCTGTGGGGTTTGTGATGCAATTTTTCAAAGTGCTATTTATGCAGGGGTGGGAAAAGCCTGCTTCAGGCAAACAAAGGCTTTCTCACACAAAGAAAACCCACTTTTAGCATAGCAGCAGAAGGCATATAAAAAAAATCAAAAAGCACCAATTAATTATAATATTTAAGCTATAGGTTTAGCTAATCTTCCTTGTCTTCCAGCAGGAAAAACAAATTTAAAAAAGAAAAAAAAAAAAAAGAAAGCTGAGAAGGGAGATGTGAATCTGTTTAGACCCAGAGCACTGCTTTGCCAGGGAGCTGTAGAGGGGTGAGTGCTGCCCCTTCCTGAAAGCAAATGTGAGTTACAGCTCAACCCTGCTGTGAGGTGCAGGTGTTGAAATATGCAGCTGAGAAATATCAGTTGAACGAGGTATTTTGAGATGGTTACATAAATAAGAGGATTTTGTAGACATCCATAAGAATAGGGAGATGTTTGGCTTATCTTGTCAGGAAAATTGCTGCTGCTGTTTATTTGAATTCTCACTATGACTGCACAATAACCACAACCATTTTTCATAGAGGTTTTTTTCAGATGGCCCTACATGGTGCAGCTAAGAGATTTACCAGATTCCTTCAGGGAATGATGCCCTCTCAAATACATGTGATAACCTCTTGGATTTTCTCCTTTCTTCCTAATACTTATTTAATATTTCCCATGTTGCCCAGTTTCCTCACAGGCATCATTTTGCAGCCCTCAGTTTTACCTCTAATTTTTCCCCAGTGAGGACTGTGGGACTGAGATGAATTTTTGGATGCTTCCAAGTCTCCTTTGTCCCTATACTGTGATTTATTTCTGCAATAATAACTCACAATCACAGATGCTTTTAGTCTGCTAAAAACACCAGGGAAGATCTCCTGCATGTCCCCAGAGGGTTGGTTCTGCCTCTTTTGCTGCCTTTTAACTGGAAGTTGTTCCCCGTCGCTGCTTCCCAGCGGGAATATTTTCCCAGGGAAGGTGTTGAGGTTGGGAGTTGCCTGGCTCTGGCCAGGAGAGGTCAGTGAACACCCACACACAGAGTGTGTGAAAGCTTTTTTTCCACACGGTGAAAGCTCTGAGTTCCATGAACACGAGCACTGGGCTGGGCTGCCAGCCGTGGAGGGGAACAGCTCACCCCAGGTCCCCGGTGCCAAGTGCCCACGGAGAGAAAGCATTTTGGGAATGCTTTGGCTGCAGGTGAGACACCTCAGACTGATGTTTTCCATGGGACAATGTCTCTGCTTCCCTCTCTATCAATCCCACTTGACTGAGCTGCAAGAGCTCCAGCCAGAGAGGTGATGGTAACAGTGGCCTTTGTGCCCAGGGAGACCTGGTGACACCAGGGGATTGCCCTGCAGAGAGGGGTGGGGGTGGGAAGAGAAACTGAGCTGGAATTTTACAGCAACAGCCCAGTAACCAAGGTTTCTCTGCTCCATCTGTTCCTTGGGAATCACTGCTTTCATTCCTGTTCAATTAATTTTATAGATTTTGAGAACTCTCCATGAGCCCAAAACATCTATTTCCTGAACCTATTATGGTGTGCTGCTTATTTCAAATGTTCACACTCGTGGTGTTTCCTCTCACTGTGGTTTGAGATTTAATTAAAGATTTCTTCTATTTCTTGGTAAAAAAGTCCTTCAAAATTAGGGTAGTTTATTAAAAAACTTCAATTTGAATCAAGCATCTGCAACACTGTCAACACAGCTCCTTCCTTCCATCATGAGGCCCTTTAAAGGAGAGGGTTACAAATATCATGTTGACCCTTTAACATATTTAGGTAATAATAGCAGATCCATGCTGATAACAGGCACACACACTTGTCCTGGGGACTGCCAGGATATTAAATTAGTGTTTCGGAAGTGCCCTGAAATGCTTCTGCTGGGAGCAGGTGCACAGCTCAAATGCTACCATGGCATTTAGGTCAGGAGAGGAAATCTCCTGCTAAAGCTTACAGACAATTTACAGCACCCACAAAGAGGGAGGTTGGGACTCATGACTGAATTAAAATGAATTAAATCTCAGAGGGTGGGATCAGGGCTGTGATCCCCAGGAGCAGCACAAGCACATTTGCCTTCACCACCCTCTTTCTGCTGCTTGCTTAGTGCTCAAAAGGAAAGACTTCAGCTGAGCAACTTGAGCTGCTTTTCCTGCTGCTTGGAAATTAGAGCATCTCATTTCAAGCAGATATTATCTGACTTCATTTGAGCTATACCATTTCATGCCAGCAATGAATCTTGTGCTCTGAATCAGAGCTGCCACACAAGAAGGAGATTCTTGCCCTGGTCCACCTGCTTCTTTACCCCAGGGCAGGGATTTTCATTCTGTGGCATCTCCACAGGGACCCCAGGGATGGCGTGAATGGTGCCTGGAAAAAAGAAAAAATCCCATCTTCATCCAAGAGAGAGCCTTCCAGAAACCCCAGGACCAAGTCTTTGGTCACTGGAAATCACCTTTTATGAGCATGAAAGAGTCTCCACTTGCCCCCTCTGGTCTGCACAAGGGTGAAGGAAGCCACATGCTGAGATTCCTAAATTGCTGCAGCTGATTTTTTACTGTAAATAATGAGTGAAACTTTTGGGTGAGCTATTACCACAGTGCTTGGAAGGGAAAGTCCGAGTTTGATGGCTACTGCTTGTCCACAGTAAATGTTTTCCACCCAAGCTCCTGTCTGTGAGCTGAAAGAAGCCAAAAATGGCTAATGAGTTATTACTTGCTGGCCTCTGTGGCACAAGATCTTGGTGTTGCAGGAAAGCAAAACCTGAAATGGAGCAGAAGGCTGGGAAGGGTGAGGCTACCTGAGGCTAGGGCAGCTTTCTACAGCAAATCATATCAAGCCATGGAGAAGAACAATGTGTTCTGCTTAAAAAAAACAGCAAGCAAACAAAATTAAAATAAAAAGTAAACCCACAGAAAAAGCAGCAGCAGTGCACTGAAGAGGCAATGCACTCAGCTCTGCTCAGGACACGTGGCCAAGTGTTTGGTCCTAGCAGGTGGATGGAGTTGGAACAGCTTTGCCTGCAGTGCCTTGGGGACAGTGAGCAATGTCACAAGCTCCCAATGCCACCCACAAGGAGTGGGTGGTGGCTGCTGTGGCCAGCAGTCACCCCTGCTGGAGGCTCCAGCACAGGGCTGAGCACAGCCTGTCTCTGTCAGCAGCAGCTCAGAGCAGTCTGTTTTGGGGGTGAGCTGATCTGCCTGTCAATACCCAAATATTTCACTCTAGGGAGGTGCTGGCTGCTCTTCCCCTGTGCCCTCTGTGCTCTTTGTGGTTTGATTTGCAGCCCAAAGCCACAGAAGCTGTGAGTGAGGACAGAGGGGTCTGTCCATCTTATTTCAAGTGTAGCCTTCTGCCCCCGTGAAGGCACATCATAAATCCCTGCAGCACTGGGAAGAAGCAAATGAAGGTCACAGGAGGTGGAAGGAAGCAGGTGGCCTTCTGTCCTGGCCACCCATCCCTCCTTCACCACCATGACAGGGACAGCAAAGCCAAGGCAGTGTCAGAGCTGCTTTCATGTCCTGCCAGCACAGCCCCCCCAGCCCCAGCTCCCCCCAGAGAAGGGATGGTGGGTCAAGGAGCCCTTCCCACTCTGGCACCATTCCTGGAGGCAGGGCTGTGAACCTACTGGTGTGACTTGTCCCCACTTTGTCCCCTCTTGTGACCACTGAAAGCATTTTATTTTATTTTATTTTCCTCCCCTGGATAGTCCTTGGCTATATCAGCTCTTTTCCTTGCATGTTTAGGAAGGTGGCCAGAGACTATTAAACATAGAAAAGTTTCCAAATAACCTCAAAAATAAAAGACTTCCAGCACATGCCCTCACAAGCAGTGGTTGGGAAGAGCCTCATTAAACCAGGAAACATTCAAGGACACACTTGAGCCCCACTGACACCTGTGTTCTCCTGCAGAGAGGCCACCACCCCAGAGCAAAGGTGGAAAGCTATCACCTGGTCCCTGGATGGTGTCTCCAGCAGGGTTTTTGGGTTCCATTTCACTCTTACCTCATTGCTACCAAATCAAATTGAGCTCAAACAACCCTGAGCCTGTCATCCTGAAGCTGGTGTTCCCTGCAAGTGTCCTGTTCACAGCCTGGTGAGCAGTGACAGGCATTGCACAGGCCAGCTGCAACAGAGGGAGAGCATCAAAAACCAGAGCAGGTGGATTTGGTGAGGAAAACTGGCACATTCCTTGTGCTGTGTGTGAGGTGGGTTCACCTGGAGGAGTGCAGAAAGCTGAAGCCCTGCCAGAGGAGTAATCTGGTAAACTTCCTAATGAATATTTCTGCAACACAAAGTCTCTTTGTGGATTTAAATTAATCTAAAGGACATTCATTAATTCATAGCTAGGAATTGAATTATGTTTTGTTGCTGACCTCCATGTTGTTTGTCTGTAACTAGATTTCCCCTTAAAGGCAGCAGCACTATTTAATCATAATGCCAACCTTTGGATCTACTTCAGCAGCAATTACCCTGAGCTTTGACTTTGATATAATTTATATTTCAGAACACATCATAAATAACTCTTTCTTCTCCTTTCAGTACAGCTGTGTGAATGTGCACAAACCCATGCAAATATGAATCACAGCCTATTTATCTCATTCAGGCTGTGTGAGTGAATGCTGCTGCCTTGGCCACATGTCCCTGGCCACCCCTGTCTGCTCCATGGTGACATTTTCATGTTCTTGTGGTGTGAGATGAGAGCTGTGTGTGCTCGTCATGGAGCTCCACCAGCAATACCACCAGGCAGAGGGTCTTGAAAGTGCCATAAGATGGACCAAAATCCCTTGCTTGGATACAGAAGAAAGACAAATTCAGTGCAGGTGTCACTTAGGAAGAGCCCAAGAGCAAAATTTGAAAGCTAGCAGTATGAGATTCCCAACAAATAAAAATTAACCCCAAATCATCAAAAATTCCATGAGATTTCTCCTGCTTAGAATCTGGTAGCTACAGAGCTGCCATTAGCAGGAGAGGTAACTCATGCTGGAGCAAACCTGGGGGCAATGGGCACGTTTAGATGCTGTGTTTGCACCCACAAGGGAGTGTTAGTCCTGATCCTGCTGACTAACACTGCAGCTGCTGTGGAAACATCCTCTGAATGCACAGGAGGGTTTGCAGGCCTGTATTCATGAGGGAAAATAACAGTGAAGGTGCAGCACGAGCTCTGTCACACTGTTTTTCAATCTGCTGTCAGTAAAGTGCAAGATTTTAATTGTGTCTGTCAAGACTGGCAGGAAGGGGGGGGGAAGCTGCAGAAGTCTTCAATGTGTAATGAGAAGAGTTGGGTCTTCACAGAAGAAGTGGGTTTTTACTGTTCCTTAGTTTGTCTGGATGAGTTTCACCCAAGAGAATGGTAGATTGCAAAAATCATTATGCATTGATTTTTTTTTTTTTCATTTTTATCCTAATGTAAAAATGAGATTACAAAGTGCTTCTGCAGGAGTCCAGCGTAGCCTTGCAATTAAATTCAAGTTGCTTTCATGAAGAATGACAGCCCAGTGGTGGGAAGAAACCTGCAAAAACAATGCCTAAGACTGTCAAAGCAATCAAATAACATCTGTTAACTTCTGCTCAGGAACAGAACTTCTGGCATCTCCCAAAACCTCCTTCATCTCAACAAACACACAATAAACTTGAATGATGAAGGCACAGCTTTCATGAATCCAGTGAAAACCCATGGCTTCCCAAATCCCAAAGTGTTGTTTCACAGAAATGTTTGTCACATCCCAGTGGTTGGGTACAAACCTTGCCTTTTGTGCCTTTTGTACAAAACCTGGGGCTGGTGCATCCCAGATGAGGCAGCCCAAAGGGGAACCTGAAATCCCAAACATCTAAACCATAAATTTAGGTCTTTTTAAAGGATGGGAAATTCCCATAAGTCTTTCATGTTGCTCAGCCAGCACAATGGAGGACCTGAAACGTGAGGGCTTTGGAACATCATGCTGCCCCTTGGCTTTACAGTGATTTTTCAAGGCAGTTGCTGTCCATCATCCATTTTCCACATTGACCAGGTGGGCCCAAAAGAAGCTCCCTGGCAGCAGCTGTGATTGTGACCAGCTCTTGCAAAAGAGCTCCTGCCATCACTGTCTGGCCTCTCCCATCACTGGGAGAACTCAACCAGTGGCTTCTGTATCAAGTTGAGCTTTGTGCATCAGACTGGTGGGTCAGGAACCCACCCTGAAGTGGGAGAGATATTACTGATGCTCATCCTTTCAAAAAAAAATTCCTGTTCAAGTCAAACTGCTGCTTCTCAGCTTCAACAAGGCTCCATCACCTTGTCAGGACATCAGTCCTGCCAGAGGTGCCTTTCCTGGCCACAAGTCACCCAATGGCTGAAACATCTGCACAATCCTCTGCCACTTTTCACTGTCTCTCAACAAAAAGCCTTTCAGGTAACAACCTGTGTTTTTTCTATCTGATTATTCTTCATTGGGATGCTTATACGTGAAGAGCCATCCAGAGACAGTGGCCATGGCCCATAAATTTAATTACTAACCTTTAATTCATGGGTGGCAGAAACAGTTCTTCAAGCATCTGAGTTAATCAGGCTTTGCTGACAGTGGCAATCAATTGTTCAGCAGCCTGCTTTTTGCTTAATTACTGTTGGGCTACATTGCATTTTCAAAATGTCAAGAATCCTCTTTTAGAAAAGCAATAAATCATTTCCATGTGGTGTGCCAGGCTGGGGTGGGAGACTATTATTGTCACACACCTGACCTTGGTTACAAGGAACAGAAATTGATCATTTACTGTACCAGTGAAATATCATTTAAGGAAAAGTGAGTATAAACTAAGAACTACAGCTCACTAAAAGGAAAGAGAGTTACTTTCTGGCCAAGGAAGATGCTGGCAGGGGGATGTGGCTCCATTAAAACTCTTCTGTTAATGAGGCACCATCTACACTGGGAATCAATATCAGAGTATCAATTTCAGCAGGAATCCACAAAGCACTTGTGCCCAGGTTTTCACTGTGTCCCAAGCAGAGACATCCTGATTCCTGTTCTTCTGGTATGAGGCCAGGATATTTACACGTCAATCAGAGTTATCCAGCCCTCCAGGTTTCAGAAAGGATGTTCCAGTGAAGGCAATTTAGCCAGTCTGAACTTGTTGAAGACAAAAAACTTGGCTGTTGGGGATTGCATTAATTAGAAAAATTAAGGAACTCCTCAGAACACATCTCTGGGGCCCACCAGCCTCACCTGGAACATCTCACTGCTGGCACCCATGAACTCTGGGTGTGGGTGGAGGGACCGTGAGATGGAGCTTCACAGAGAGGGAAGGCAGAGAAGAGGAAACTTCCCAGAGCACAGCTCTGCTCCAGCTCCTCAGCTGGCCCTGGTTCTGCCCCAAGGGACTGTGCCAAGGGTCTCCTTGGCACACTGGTGCCATTGGTCTCCATCTCTAAGAGGTAGTGAGCAATTTTTAATTGTGTGTATTTACATCAACTAACACAGGAGAAACCTGCTCCCCACTCAGTCCCCAGAGACCAGGGGGGTAGAGGTAATAAATGACACCTTCCTGGCTGAGAAATGGGAGGTGTTTTCAGCAGCAAGATTGTGCTCAAGTATGTTGAGAGCAGTACATGGGTTGTGGCTGGTGTCAGCCAAGATGATGTGAAAATAAAAGACATCCTCTGAGAATGCTGCCAGAAATAAGAAGGAAGAGGCTGTGTGGAATCATATGGATCAAATTTCCTTTCCTTTCTCATTGTGTTTAATAGAAAAGCTTTTCGCCTCCCAAGGGTACCAATGAAAATTTTCTTCAAGCCAGAGGTAGGATGAGTTTTTGGGCTTTCTTTTTTCATTAAACATGCATGCATTCAGAAGAGAAAAACCTTTTTTCCCTTCTAGAAAGCAGAGCTGATTAGAGCCAGGAGCCAACAACAAACAAACTGTGATCAAGGAATGCAAATGAAGCAATAAAATGTTCAACACTTGCAAGACAATAAGAAAACATTTCTTAGTGGAAAAAACTAAAGGAAGAAAGATACAAAAGAAGTCTCTAGCCTAAAATAACATTGTTGTTTTCCTAATTTAAAACAGATTTAACTTTTCTCCCCATTTTTACCAATGGCACCTGTCTCACCAGGAGTGAGACTGAGTGTCATCATCACCTGTTGGTTGAAACGTGGTGCTCTGGTGGCAGCAGAGTGTGACAGGTTGTAAAGGAGCTTCCCAGCATGAGTGTGCCACAAGTTAGGAGGAATCCTTGCCACCAGACTGGGGCCATGAGGCAGCACCAGGAGAGGACATCCCTGCAGACCCACCACCCATTATCTGTGTTCTTCCTGTGAGCCCCATTCCAGATCTCCCTGTGCTTCCAGGGGGAAGTCCCAGTGTCTAATGGGCTTTCCTCTGAGTCCCACCTCTCCTCAGTGTCCCAGTTTCTCCTCACCACTGGCCACCACGGCCACCACCAATGCAGCTCCTCCAGGGAGAAGGGCAACCACGGCCACCCCCTGCCCGGGGTGCCGGCAGAACTCGGGGATTTATGTCCATCTGTCTGTGCCAGCTCAGACCAGAGCTTTGCTCTCTGTTTTTCTCGTTATTTAACATTCCCAGCGTTGTCCAAAAGGCAGCAGCACTAGAGGGCACTGCCTGCACGTGTGAGAAAAGGGGACACATCTCCAGCCATCTCCCAGGTCACCCAATTTTGGCTGTTTGCTGGCACCTTCCCTTCTCACCTGTGCCCTTTCTCTAGGGAAAAACATGCAGCCAGCTGGGGCCATTAATTTTCCTGGCTGCAGATGAGGTTGGCAGCACGAGGTGATGTACAAGATCGCTCCCAACAAACAGATTTGGGAAAGCCAAAGAGAGACATCATCAGGCAAGCTTGTTCCAAGCCCAAAGCAGGCAGTGAAACAGCTGCACACTCGTTTAGGCCAAAAGATAAAGTCATGCTGGGGGGTGTCCAGGAACACAGGGAAGACAGAGCCTCACAGAGCCCCTTCCTGGGGTGGCCAGCTATGCTGAGGGGAATCCCACTGCTGCATCTCTGCTCCAAACCCCTCCTGTGGACAGAAATTCCCTTCTGGATCCAGCCATGTGGGTAAAAACAGCCCATCCTCCTGCTGCAGCAGAAAAAGACTCGTGTCTGGAGAAAGCTGCTAATTCAGATTAACCCAAAGTGAGCCAAAGCCTTTGAGCAGAGTCAAGCTCTGCAGGGCTGGCCTGGGTTACAGGGAGCTCCTCTCAGCCCAGGTGACAGGGGAGCTGAACCCCTTCTGTTGCCAGAAGCATCTGACTGAGCCCAGAAGGAGCCAGGCTCTGCACCCAGCACATGTCACAGGCTCAAAGTGCTCAGCAGCACGGCTGGTGCTTTGGTCCCTCTTTCTCCATGCCCCATCCAGCCTCACCTTGCCCCACAGATCCTCACAGGCTCCCTGGATGTCACTGTCCACACCAAAAAGCCATCAGGCCTGGACAGTCTGCTCTGCTAGATAAAGTCCAGACAGAGCCAAGCTCCTCCAATCATTCCTCTGGGGCCCTGTGCAGCTGAATTGACACTCCTGTGGCTGATTTCTTCCAGTCTGAATGATTTCCCTTGATGGTCTGCCCTAATGGAAAAACAGCTTTTCCACCTTTCAAATGAAAGCAAGATAAAAAATGCCTTCCTGGTTCAAAAAGCATGTGGAAATGCTGCCAAAGAATATGCATGTTAATAACATATCCTTTGTATGAGAAGACAGTGCTGAAATTTCAAGTGATCTCCCTAGAATACAAACAATACCCAGAGAATGGCAAGGAGATTAAAATAATCCTTGGGATGCCTTTCAGTTTTCATGGCTTTTGTCAAATAAATAAATAAGTACAAATTAGCAGTGTATTACAGTCTTCTGAAAGCTGATGTTTTCACCCCAAAGGATTCCTCTCTGCAGTTAATAAAAACTACTTGCATAGATAGCAGGTCCCTGAGGCTGAGGCGTTATTTCTCAAATAAATTGCTTATTTTAAAAATCACAGGGAAATCATTGTGTTTGGGATGTTTGAAGACTTTTCTAATTAATCCAGGAGCATGAGGGGAAGGCACAGATTCCCTTGCCAGAACAGGGTTTCTCCAAGTGCTCCCAGTGTAAAACTGAGCCTGCAGCCCCGAGGAGTATGAGGACTTGTTCCAGAGGAGAATGACTTGGTGATGCTGTTCAGACACTTTTTTTCACCAACCAGCAATCAACCCAGCTGTTTGTTTTGCTGGAATCAGGATCAGGGAATGCAGCACTGCAGCCACCTCCACAACAGAAGAAATTTCTGTAGAGAAGGATAAATCTGCCTTCTCTGGGGCAATGCCTGGGCTCTGCTGCAGGGAGCATGTTTCCTTTTCCCACAGAGGGAAATGATGTTGCCTTGACACCCCTGAATATTCCTTGGCTGGGAGCTGCAGGCCCAGAGCAGCTTCAGAAATCTGTATGAGCTTCATGATGATTTTTTCTTTCTCCTGGTGAGAAAAAAGAAAAAGAGACACTGGCATTCCCAAAGCAGGGAGGTGACATCCTTACTCAGAAAACTCATCTCCTGTGCTTTGTGAGAGTCCTTTCCATGGGATTTGCGGCCCAGTGCCCAGCTGAGCCCTGTAGAAGATCCCTGGGGCCGTGGCACTTCCACAGGGCACCACACCACACATCCAGATGAGATGAGTCTTGGAGCCCCTCCAGGACAGGGCTGTCCCTTAAAGACACAATGCCAAGGCCCAGGATGTCTTTTGGGCTTTGATTTGTTGAAAGCAGAATATTCTGTGTTAATTAAAGTCAGTGATGAACCTGCCATGAGATATTCCTTGCTGCTGGAGGAAGCCAGTGGGCAGATTTGGAGATCAGAGAAGTCCACACAGGAAGATAACACTCTCCTTTTGGCCTGGAAATGCCCAAGTTCTTGTGAGTGACCAAACATCCAGCCCCTTGACTGCTGGGCTGAGGCTGCCCTTGGGGGTTTTGGCCTCAGGGAGATGAGCTCACTGGGACACACCAAGGAGCAAACACAGCCATGAAGCACAAGAGCTGCAGCTGGAGATCCTGTGTGTTCCCACACAGCTCCTGTAGGTACAGGTCATTCTTGGCAGGACCCACTCCTCCAGTCCCTCCTGGACTCCCTGCCACCTGTGAACTCAGCCTTCTGGAAAAGAAGATAAAAGAAAATGGGAACACTTGAAAATTTCTATAGGATGGAGCAATTTCAGGATACTGATATGTGGAAATGACTGTGAATCCTACTGTATTTACTTTAGAAAAGAAAAACAAAACACCCCCCTCGCCCCCCCAAAAAAAGAAACCCCAAACAACCAAAAGCAAAATAACAAGACCAGGGTTCCCATTTTAAAAGTGATTTAATTAAAATATAAATAAATATGGGGCCTTGCTTTGTAAGTGAGCATTTATAGAGCCCATTTGTAGAGACCACCCTCCCACCCTTCATCTCTGCCAGACTAAACAAGCTGCTTTAGCTGCTTCTCTGACAGACTCCCCATTGCCTCCCCATCGTGCAGCCTTCCCATGCACCCTCTCTAATCTGTGAGTGCTCTGGGTGGTGCCTCACCCACAAGCTCTACAAGCTTGATCCATCCATCCCTGCTGCTCCTGGAAACACTTGGCCTGCATCACTCTCAGAGCATATTTTGTGCATCACAGACTCTCTGCAGAACTTTATCTCTAAGGTCCTTCCAACACTTTTGCAATTGAGAAGGACATTGAGGGCTTTGGTTTCCATCTTTTCCATCCCCTGGGTGTCCTTCTGGAGCCCAGTCTCTTTTCACACTAGTGACAGCTGAGGAGCACAGCTCATCTGGGTGAAGCAGAAGGATGCACTTGGATCTGTTCATCTCCCACTTCCCGAAATTCCTGCCCAGCTCCTGGAGGCCATGTTGGCCTGCCATGAGTACAGGTCATGAGAGAGGTGCAGGTGGGCAGGATCTCCTCAGACCCCTTTTTATTAGATGGAAACCACACTGGTTTGCCCACTCATGTCTTATCCCAGACTCCAGGCCTTGCCATGGACAGGATTGAGAACATAAACCACCAACCTTTACCCATCCCATTCCACTGGCTGTGCTGGGATTTCCCAAAATGTGCTGGAGTGGTGTACCTGGAGACAGAGAGAAGGGACAATGTGTGTGCAGCACTGAGGAAGCCCATGGCCTCCTTTGGTTAATGGCCCTTGCAGTGGGCAGCACAGTATATTTTTACTCATTAAATCAAAGTGCCTGCTCCTTGCCCTTCAAGTCCCCAGAGAGCAACTATTTCTGATAACAGTCAGTCCCCACAGACTCATTAAGCTTTCTGGAAGCTGTTTGCAGAGGCAGGGTGCTAATCTATGGAGATAAGAAGTCAAACCTTTCACTACGAGGACGTTTTTTACTACTTGTCTCCTGCTCTCCCTTGTAATTTCATCAAAGGCCAAACCTAAAAACCTATCTAATCTGCCAGAAAGGCCAATCTAATCTATCATTATTAAACACTTTTATGGAGAAAAATGGATTGCAACATTAGAGAACTTGTGATTTAGCACATGAAAGAGATGGAAAAAATGTCTCTAAAATGACAAACAATACAAAATCTGCTTTCCCAAAAGAACAGATTAGCTGGTGACACAAATAAATAAGTAAATGCAGTTAAAACTGCTTAGGTTTATGGCAAGAGGTGTAGAAAATGCCTGAGACTTGCCAGTGATAGCCTTTTATGGCAGAAGTAGATTTTATAGGACTTACATTGAAATGAACCTTCACCTACTCTGAGAGCTCTGGTAGCCAAGTGCCTTGAGAGCAAACCATGCCAGGTCTGTTCTGGGCTTGGAAAACCATTGGAAGGTGGTGGGTGAAGAGAGGGGTGGTGTTAATGTAGGAAGTGTGATGGGGAGAAGATCAGTACTCATATAGTTTGTGGAGAAAAATGGGCTTTTCCAGAAGATGATCAAAGATAGGGACAAAATCCAGCTCAAATGTCCTCGTGGAGCAATTCCCAACACTTCCCAACACTTCCCTCCCCAGGTAAAGACCTGGGAGAGGTGAGACTTTTCCCTGTAGATACAGAAGAATTGTTTGCTCCATCATTTCCACCTGAACAGAGAGAGCAGAGGCCTGGCCTCTGCTGACCTCTGGAGTTTAGGATGCTCTGGAAAATTCAGAGTCTGAGCCCTCCTTGCAGCCACAAGGTGCTGAGTGAGGTTCAGAGCTGCCCACAGCCAGCAGCAGGGTGCCACGCTGAGCCCAGGGCTTTCTGCTAGGATGAGGAGTCTGATCTCAGCAAGGGGAAAGTTGTCATCATTGCAGACAGATTAATTAGACTTGGCAGGTTTCTCACGAATTGGAAATGAGTTCTGTTGCCATGAAAATGAGAGGGGAAAAGAGGCACAGGGTGATTTTTACAGGGGATAAATTTGCCTTGCTTGCCCGTGCAGCCTGGGCACTGGCTGGGAGCACTGCCTGGAAGTCAGGGTCCAAAGCTTGGTCTGTGCTAAGGGCTGAAGATGGCATTGGGATGTAGCAGCAACCCCCCAACCCTTTCTTCCCTCAGCTCCTGCAGTGCTGGGCAGGACAGGGGCTGGGGGTGACCTGGGTGTTCAGCCATGCCTTGCACTGCTCCAGCGTGCGCTCATCCAGGATTAACTCAAACTGCCACCTGTGAGCTGCCAGGCCACCAAAGTGCAGCATGAGCCATGGATGGCACCCTCTCCCTGCAGAGCAAATGCCCCTAGAATGCAGCAAATGCCCAGCAGAGGCAGGGCAGGGATGCTGAGCCTGGCCGTGCCTGCAAGGGGCTGAGGGCACGGCGATCCCACCTGCACAGCAGGATACGTGCCCCGACCCCTGTGGTGACATTTAGGTTAGAAATCTGCTCTTCAACTGCTCTGAGCACTTCCAGATTTCCAGCATTTCAAGGGAAATTTGGCAGGGCTTCCTCGATTTTATTTCAGAAGCCATAACATTTGGGCCTTTTTATGCAGCTTTTGGCTGGTGTTGAAGCAATTTCTGTCTGTTTCTTCTTTCTCTTCCTCCTCTCCCTTGCCATCCATGGTGGGAGGCTGACAAAAGTCAGTGACTCAGCCCTAGAAGAGAATGGAAAGCTCCAACAGGGCTTTGAATTGAAATGCAGGCAAGGAAGGAGAGACCCAAGGGGAGGTTGGAGAAAGGGAAGGAAAGGGATTGTAATGAGAAAAAACATGAAGAGAGCTCTATATGAATAAGCAAGCAAGAACAACTTCTTACAGGAAAGTCACTTCTACTTCACAGGCTGGGGAAAGGTAAATTTGCATGCAAAAAAATCCCAAATTATTTTAACAAACAAGGAATTTCAGAAGCTGCAGAACTATAGCCTGATTAAGCACAAATTTGTGTCTTCTGTGCCCTTATGAGCACCTTCTTTCTCTGTGGCTCTTACCAAGCAAGGGACTGTCTTAGGGCTAAAAATGTGAGCAGGGGGACAAGCAGGAAAGAAAATAAGTGCCCCTAAACTTCATGGGGTGCAGGAGACATCATATTAAAACCCAGCAGTGGGTTTAAATGCCAGCCCAAGCCTCAAGCACAGTCATCCAGCAAACCTGTGCACCCCAGTCTGCAGGGGCAAAGACTGCCTCCTGCCCAGTGCATCAGGGAGGTGGCACCCAGCCCCACAGACACAGGTTTGTCCTGAGGACACCAGAGGACCTCTGTTCCCACTGGCAGGGTGCTGCATCTGGTGTCCCTGCAGCCACACGGACACGCAGCCTCCCCTCCAAATCCAGATCTGTCCCTGCTGCAGTAACAGGGTGCTGCTCCAAAGCTAAAGGCTCTCCTTCTGTCAGATTCCCACATATCACCCTGGGGCTTTGCAAGTTGTTCAGTTTCTCAGAACAGCCAGCTTCTCTGCTACCCCAGGCATTTGTGTACACCCCAAGCACACGCTGTGGTGGGTGTGAGGATATCCACATCCTCCCAGGCTATCCCAACATCAAATTACTCAGCTGTTTGCTGCTCTGGGTCCTTGACACGTCTGTGCAACACACCATGGAAAAATTTCCAAGTCCAAATGTGCCATTTTGGGCTGTGGGTCTCCCTCAATGCCTCATTGTGCAGAGGAAGGGTGACAACCAAGGCATTGTCCTGGCCAGCATTTCTCACTGCTCTGGGGCCCTGGCTGAGCTGGCCCACTCTGAAGAGCTGTTGTCTTTTGCTTGCCACCACACCACTGTAACATATCTCACACATCCATGACAGCCTACTGGCTTCCCATTCACAAATTCCTGGGCTGAATAACACCAAAGAGTTAAGGCTTTGTCAAAAGGTTTCGCTCTGGGAAGGGAAACTGGAGGGAAAATGGCTTTCAGTGCAATGCAAGCATAGACAATACTGTTTTGTAACTGCACCGTTTGATGTGCAATGACAGGAATTAATCATTTTACTTAACAGAATTACTCTTTGTTATGTAAACTTTGTAAAGTCAGTCTCATGTGACCTCTTTCAATTAGGAACAAATTGTTTAAAACTGTCCTCTTTCTGAAGGCGCAGTATTCCTAAGAGCGACCTCGGGGATGGGTTGTCATTTCACCCTGGAGTACTCACAGCTGTGCAGTTCCACACCAAATGGAGACCAAAATGTGCAGAATTACTCTTCCTTTTTTTCTTTTTTTTTTTTTTTCAACAGAGCAAGAAATCCCTCTGCACTTATTCTAATATGGGGTGAACATTTGTTTCCCATTTCATTTCCAGTTCTGACAGAGCTGGATATGTTTTTATAGGTTTCTCATCACCTCAATCTGCAAGCACCTCAGTGGTGAGAACAGATGTGCATCCTGAGAGCCCCTTGGAGAAAAGGAAGCATTTTCCATCTACCAAGAGAGAAGCCAGACCAGAAAAGATGAAGGACCCCATCGTCAGCAAATTAAAATCATTTCTTAACAAA
>VZRH01001498.1:1089727-1126181 GCA_013397555.1 Urocynchramus pylzowi | reverse complement strand
AAAAAAAAAAGTAGAGCTAATGTCATGCAGAAAGTCTGTAGCAGGGCCAAGAAGAGCCTGCAGAGGTCCATGATTTCACCCCAACATCTCAGCCTCCTCTCCTGGTTCCCATAACCTTGAGAGCTGCTGCAGCTCCCTTTGCTGCCAAACAGTTTCACAAAACTGTTTGACCTAGGAAGGCTGGAAGTGTCCTCTGTTACACACAGGGATGCTCAGGCTTTGCTGTATTGGCCATGCTAAGGCACAAAGCAAAACTGCCAGGCTGGGGTGGGCACCACAGATTTGCTTTCAAAGCTGCTTGCAGAAGTGAGGCTGCAGCAGCAGCCTCAGGATGTGCATGCCCTGACAGTGCTGGGGACAACTGAGCCACACCTGGTGGGCTGTGAGTTCAGCCCTCTTGTCACCTCTGCTGCCCACAAAGGTGGCTGCCCATGTTCCCACTCCAGTCTTGTTTCTCAGAGTGGAAAACTCATTGCACCTCATAACCTCTCTCAGCAGCATCAACAGGCCAAATTTTTGTCCTCTTAATGCTGTGTTCAGCTAATAACCAGCCCTGATTGCTCTGGGTGATAAAAGCATTTGCTCTGGGTGTTTCCCATGCATAATGCAAGGTTTATGCTGGGTCCAGGCACTTTCAAAGGGTGGCTATGCAGCTTAGTTAAGAGCCCAATCAGAGGTTACTCTGCTGCTTAGCTTTGAAGGCTTCGGCTGAACTTTGATCTCCTTTCCTGCCCTACCCAGCAGCATTGGCTGCACTAAGAAAAACCAACCTGCCTTGTCCAGACAAGGAGAAGGATTACATCCAAGGGCTTTCAAGTTGAGTTGAGCCATTATATGCATGCCCCTGAAATCAAACATGGTCAGAGATTGCAGAAGGAGCAGTGACAGCGGCGCCGTCAGCTGAGCTGGTCCCTCACATGGCACTGCCCCACAACTCCCTGGAAGGAGGGTGTGGACAGGTGAGGGTCAGTCTTTTCTTTCAGGCAACAAGTGATAGAACAAGAAGAAACAGCCTGAAGTTGCATCAGGAGAGGTTTAGATTGGATATTAGGAAATATCTATTCACTGAAAGGGTGGTCAGGCATTGGAACAGGCTGCCTGGGGAAGTGGTGAAATCACCATCCCTGGAAGTGTTCAAGTAGCAGGTAGATGTCATGCTTAGGGACATGCTTTAGTGCTGGGCTTGGCAGTGTTAAGTTAATGATTGCACTCAATAATCTGAGAGTTCTTCTCCAACTTTGATTATTCTGTAATTCTGTACTGTACATATGGACTTCCCCAACCTGCAAATCACCAGCATGACTGGTATGGCCTGAGACTCACTTACTGCTCACCCCAGTGTAAAGGGAGGAATCTGTGGGGTCTACAAGGCTGGATTAAAGCTGCACCCACAGCCCTGTTAAACAGCAGCCCAGGCTTGCCCCAGGAATTCAACCACTGCAGTAGGATTTTCTCAACATCTTCCCACGGGAGTAGCTGAACACCCCCCCGTCCCTCCAGGTGAAAGGTGCAGAAGGATGAAGCCCAAGGAGATGAAGCAGGTGCATGAAGGGGTCTGGGGAGACTGCAGCACAGCTCATATCACAGCTGACATCCCCAGGGACACCAGCCTGGACTTTGCAGGATGCTGTCACAGGATGGAAACCACGTGGGCTCACGCTCTGCAATAAACCCTGCTGCAAACCAAGCTCCACGAGCAGCAGTTTATTGAACAGGCAGACTGCAAGGATCTACAGGAGCTAATAACAGAGTCTTCCTCTAACAAGCTCATTAGCTTCTGGAACAGTGAAATCATCTCTGGCATATCCCTCTTGATCACTGTGGTTGTATCTTATGTTTCTATCGAGGCTTTACTAATAGCTAATATTCATTGTGGTATTTCAATATGGGATTTACTCCCACTCTGCAAAATAGCCCTGGTTCAGCCCCAGGGAATAAAAACAACAGCAGCTATCCAAAGTGTTAAGTAGTTGAGAATTTTTCTCCTCTATTTTTGCCAGTCTTTTACATCATTTCATCAGTTCTTTGTGGAAAGGAGCCCTTCCTCCCTGGGACAGAGGCTGTGTGTGCTGGGCAGAGCCTGTCCCAGGGGAGCAGCTGGGCTCAGCTCAGGGCCCCAGCATCAAGGAGGGGAAAGTGCCTTGGTTGCACCATGGGTGGAAACAGGCTTTTATCTTGGAACTACCACAAATATATCCCTGCAAATAACAGCCAGTGCTTTTGACCCCCTTGAGCCAGGGAAATCAGCCTAATGATGGGAAACCAAGCACTGATGCCATGAAAGAACAAGGCTTCAGCCCACAAGACCAAACTACCTCTCAACTGAAACACCAGACAAGAGGATGCCCACTCTGCAAAGCCATTCCTCAGCCTTTAGTGTCTTTCTCAGTCCTCTTCTGGTCTCTTTATGTGATACTGCACTTACATACCCAGCCACAGCCTTCCTGTCCAGTAATGTTCAGGTACTCCTGCGACCCAGAGCAGGCACACTGCTCGCTGGAAGCCACCAGCACTACTCACAGGCTACAACATCTGCCAGTACTGCAGCTCCCTTCACCTGCAGCATGGTTTTTGGTAGCCTTAACAGAAAGTGTGGACACTCTCCAGCCCCAGCTTGGATCCTGTGGATGGAGCCAATGGTTATCAGCAGAGTCTGCCATCATCCCAGCCTCCTGCCATGTTTTTAGTTATAAGCTCCATTCCTCGTGGGTTTTATTTTCACTAAGAATTCTTCATAACTTGTATTTATTTGCTCAGTGTCAGCTAGATGTCTGCTTTTCTGCCTGGACTATCTTTAGCTTCCAAAATATTTTGCAATTCAGGGAAGTATTTGAGCAACTTTTCTGAGAAGAAATAAGGCAGAGCATCAGCACAGAAACTGTCCTATTTGCTTTTTCTCTTTTCTATGTAGGGGCATCCACGAGACGTCCCAAAATGACTGGGTGAGGTTTGTACCCAAGGTAAGATTAGTGGGGCTCATGGAAATAGGATGGGCATGGCAGCACACAGCCATGCACAGCCCAGCTCACAGCTTTTCACTAAAGAAGGATTTCCTTCTAATGCCCAGGGAGGGAATGTGAATAAAACTGAACTCCCAGAAAACTTGCAGGATTAGTTTTCTCTTTCTGTTGTCACTGAGACAGTTGTTTGCCTTAATACTTGCCATGTGGTTTATGTCCTGGTTTTCCTTCTCAAGCATTTGCCTTTAAGAATCAGTGCCTGCACTATTTGCAGGCAATCATTAGCATGTTAACTTCTGTTTTGCATATGCAAATTAGCTATTTGCCTTTTCTATTTTAATTTTAGCACATTAAAAAAACAGGCAAAGAAAATAACAGGAATATATTACGTTATAAATATGTTATGCTATATTAACATATACTATGGGATATTTTGGAAAGTGTTTTGCACACAGACTTGGGCGTTAATGGTAGGAAGTCCCCTTTGAGATAAGTGAGCAGGAGAGGTTTGACAGTGTCTGTCTAGGACTGGCACAGTCCCCAGCCACCCATCCTTCCCATGCAGGCTGTCACATTGCAGAGCAGCTCTGGTGAACGCAGTCTGGGGTCTGCTTGTACCATAAGCACCACTCAGGGTGGGGGTTAACCCATCCCAGTGACCTTCAGAGGCCTCTGCCACTCATGAGGACACAATGTCAACAATGAGGACAATTCACTGGGAGCTGGACCAGGTCTAGCTTTTCTCAACCATCCCAGCACACACTGCTAGACCCCACTGCCGTGGGATTGTGCTGATGCCCAGCTCCATCCAGAGCTCTCCCTGTGGTGCTGCAGAGTTGGTTGGTCCATTACCTCTGCTGTGGCTGTTCATCAAAGCCCTTTCTCTGTGTGTGTGTGTGTGTGTGTGTGTGTGAGGGGGATACACAGAGGGCTGCAGAACAGCCCAGTGGAGCTTGTCATCCTTAATGAGATTACACTGCCCTAATCTCTCAGCAAATCCAATTGTCATGCCGTGCACATTGACGGCGAGGCGGGAGCAGCGCGGAGCAGGGCTCTGCAGCACGGGATCCACTCGTTTCTGGGGTCTCCTGAAACCAGACAGGAGGGGCTGGAGCTGGATTTTCCTTGGACCCCCGGGACTGGGAGCAAGTGTCACCATGCAGGAGAGGGCAAGGGAGCCCAGCCGAAGCACACACCTCTGGCAGGGAGCAGAGCGCAGCTCTTGGCGCGCTGTCCGGCACGAACAGCTGTGCTGTTTTCTACGGGGTTATGCAACTGCTTTGTTCCCAAATAATATAACCAGTGTTATGTTTAAATTCATACCAAATCTTGTTTATCTTGCTGCAGTTTCACTGAGAAATCATGTGTGAAATTTTAGCGGGGCCTGAGGATCTCTGGCCACAACCGCAGCGCTCGCTGCCTCGCGCGGATCCCGCCGGGCAGGCCGGGGGCTCTTCCAGCCCTCCAGCCCCACGCTGGGAGTGGGTTCTGCTCCTGTCTGGGGACACAGCCTCTTGGCTGATCACAGCTTGGCCTGTCTCAATAAGGGCTGCAATCCCAAAGCAACATCCCCATGGTGAAACCCCGTTGCCTGATCTATGTGGACATGGAGCAGGAGATGAGATGAGGCCTGAGGGAAAGGGCCGCCCCAAAAAAGACCCAGTAGGAAGAGCAAGTGCCCAAACCACAGAACATCCCTCAACCTAAAGGAGACCTTTCATCTCCTGGTGAGCCCAAAGCAACAATTACGTCTACCACTGCCTGATCTGACAAAACAGCCACATTTCTTTTCATGCACTCATCAGAAAAGTGGTAAAATGCCAAGGTCCTGCTTTGAGTGAGGAAAAGAGGTTCCTATAACCTCTCTGGGCTCCTGCTGCAGCCAAACCCACACTCCTGTGAAATGCAAGTGCAAACTCAGTGTCTGTGGCATCTCTGGAGGTGGGAGCATCATCCCTGCATGCATTGGGCAGAAACTGCTCGGGAAGTCATGTGTGTGCAACTGAATTTTAGGAGTCCCAGCCCAACTGTTCAGCTACACATTTAGGACAAAGTCACAATAACCAGAGAGGCTTTTGAACTTGGGAACAATAGGAGCTATTTTCAATGGGTGAATAATGTTGAAAATCTGTCCCTTAATGTCAGCTCACAGAATCATCATTTTTCCCAGCAAATAATATAAACGTTTAATTTTTTTCTCAATGGATTTCAATGCAACATTTACTCTGACACTGTCTATTCCTCATCCAAGAATAACAGGGAAACATGCTGAAAAGGGACAAGATGATCTTTATCATTTTAAATAGAGCAACTCCAATTTTTTTGAACCATCTTACTGTAGTTCTGCATGCTTAAATGCATGCCATAAAAGCGATTTTAGGAAATAATTTCTTTTCACGTTTTGCGTCACATGCCTTTGATGAAGATAAATAAAACTGAAGCTCACAGATACTGCTACTGTTGGTGTAAAAAATAAAATAATTAGTTTTCTATGCAAAAATGAAGCATGTCCAAAGTAATGTACTTCAGGAGGCTGTTTTGATGTTTAAAGGAAAAGAAACATTATTCAACTGGATTATTTTTCATGGTAATAATTTACAAATGTTCACTGAAGGCTTAAATATTGTAGGAGACATGTATTTTGACTGGCATAATATTTTGACACTACTGAAAAACCTTTCTGAATAGACACATTTCAGAAATCCAACTTGGAATGGAAACTAATTTTGAAATACTGGAATCACTCTGATTTGAGAGTAGGTCTCCTCATTACTCAGTGGAAGTATCTCTTCTTAATTAAAAGAATACTTAGAAGCATTTTTCATAGCCTGGCAGTGGTGTGCTGGGCAAATAATGAATCTTGCATTGTCTTTTTGGCAGTGTAGCCCTTTCCTGCAACACCACTTGCACAAAAGTTTATCCCTGCATGAACTAGGAGCGGGCTCTGCTAAAATAAATTTCTGATGCGGATATATTACAACGACTGAAATTTTATTGTCACAAAAGCAGCTTTGCACAACAATTAGAAAATAGCAGCTTATTTAATCCTGTGTTTCATGAACATGGGTCTCATTTTGTCAACTCAGAGATACCATCCTGCTCACGTCAGACTCTGTGCTTGCAGTATTTCCTTTTTTGCTTCTTGTTGTACAGATTTAAACATCTGTTTTCCATTACTGACCCCCCAAAATGCAACTTTCCACTGGAGCACAGGCAGAAGCGTTGAGGATGACCATGAAACCCCAGCTTTTGTTTAGAACAGAGTTGCCAGATAAGATTATTTAAACTGATGAAACTTCACACAATCTCAGGGTCACCGATGTTGCCGTTCTGGCCCTCTTCTCTTTATGGGATAGTTTTGGCCAAGGGGCTCCTGCTGATCTTGTGGCTGTTGCTTGTAACCTCCTGCCCAGTGATGATTTCAGCTGCTTCTTGAAACCTTTCTGCTGTGATCAGAAATGGTCGTCTAATGACAGGTCTGAAAGAGAGGGATGGGCAGAGCTTATGTCTCAAACAGATTTGAGCAGAGTTTTCTGGTGCAATTCCATGAGTGATCAGCTGTGACATCCATCTCTGTGCTGCATCCTGTGACACCAGCTTGGTGCCACAGGAGTGTCCCCGTGCCAGTCTCCCACCCTGCATCACCTTCACCTCACTGCTCACCACAGGTTGTTGCTGGCACAAGAGGGAGTAAGAAGGTGGCAGCAAGGGAACCAGCAAGGGAACCACCAATCTTTGGTGATGTTCTGCACATGGAGGAGTTTTGCTTTATCTTCAAGGATTTCTGAGCTGGAAATCCTTTATGTTAAAGCAAAAGGCGAGGATGGGGATGTTGGCTCCCTGCAATGTTCATCCCTTTAGGCAACAGCAAAGCAGAGCTGGAGCAAACTGCATTTTCCCCATAGTGACAACAGCAGCTGCTTCCCAAAGCTTCTGGATGGCTGCTGTCCTTAAAAACCACCTGCTGCAGCACAGCCCCGGGCTGGGCTCATGGCACATCTGACAGCCACGCACAGAGCAATTTCCTGCCAGATTTCCACTGCCATGAGAGAAGGTTATAAATGCCTGGATTGCTGCCCCTCTGCACTAATTAATGCTGTAACTCGACACAGCCCTATTTGGGGCCAGTGGTTTCTCACGCTTTGTAGCCCAAATGCTTTCCCTGCCTGTTCCAGCACTTGCTTCTCCTCTGACAGGACAGGGCAGAGTCCAGTGAGCAGTTTCCACCTCCCTTCGAGGCACTGACACACTGGCAAACAGAGAGAAAGTCCCTTGAGTTTAAACTTGAACAGAACTGACGGAATGTGGTTGACTTCTAGCACAAGTTCAAGAACACGGAAATTTTTAATGCATGTTTTGATATGTCCTGGGATAATCTATGGCCTTTTGAGTCCTTTTATATCCAAAGCAAACTTCAGAACACAATCCTGGCAGATTTCTTGGAATCGTGACGCTGAGTGATTCTACAGATATCCCAAGTGATGCTCTGAGAGGAATGAAAATATTTTCAAATTATGTCCCATTTACCCAGGGATGAAAGTGAACCGTAAATACTGAGTGCTCATTGCATGGGAAGCTGTCAGAGAAATCCATTTGTATGTCTGTATTGTGTGTCCTAGTCCCAAAGGAATTCCTTGCATGTTTCTGTAAAATTTAAATAATGCCCACTCTTCAGAAAACAATTTGTTTCACAAATTGTGAAAATTTCATATGCTTTTCATAGCATTTGGGGGTAGGGAGTTCTGCTCTTTCTCAGGGTTGCAGTTTATCTGAATTTGCCCATTTTACCAGCACCCAGAGTGTCCTGAGGCACAGCTGCCTGGACACAGCCCAGCAAGGTGTCCCTGCATGGCTGTCCCCATGGCCAGAGCAATTTCTGCATCATGTCCTTCACCCAGAGCAAAACAAACTGCCCCAAAAATGAGATGGGACTTGCTGGAGACAGCCATGGCTGAGCAGGCTTTGCTCAAGGACACCAGGACAGCAGGTTATGTTTTCAAAGCTGGGTTGTTCCCCGTGCATGCAGAGCATGAGGAACTCCTCATTACTGTCTCAGTGTAAATGAATTATTTTCCCTAACCTGTCTAAACTCCTTGAGGAATTCCTCCTGCAACATTACCATGGAGCAGGGTAGACTTGGTAAAGAGCCTCCAAAGAAGTTTTTAGCTCAGGATATCACTGCTCCCCTGCACCAGGAACAGAATTTCTTTCACCCCTAAACTCTTGTGGCTGTATCTAACCCTACCGACAGCCAAGAGAAGATCATTCAGTGTTTCTCTAATTCCAGGTATCCATTTAACATGTTCCATTTTCAATACAGCCCCTTCAGAAGCTCTGCAAACAGCAGCCAAATGGGTCACAGCTGAAACCTGGTCTCACAGACTTTAAACAAATGCTTGACTATGTGTAGGCACAGCTCAGCACCTTTCTCATTGATCCTGGTTTCTGGAGTGTTTAAAGGATTATCTTAGACACCTGCTAGCTAATAATTTGGATTGGATGAACCTTTCTTTAGCTCCTTCATCATTGCTAAGGGAAGTCCAAGAGTATTTGCCACAAAGAGGAAGAAGAGAGGACAATGATCTGAAAGGACATAATGAAGACATAAAGGCAGTGGCATCTGTCAGGAGATGTTGTTGTAGGAAACACAGTGTTTGTGTGTTTGTTTACTTCAAAATCACTTTGTTTAGCTGCCAGGAGGACATTGCATGAGGAACTTTCTTTCCAAACATTGTGTAGACGCCATCAGCCCCCACTCCTTCCTACTCCAGATGAGTGTGTTGCATGTGATTCCCAAGCAGAACGAGTGGTTGAACCTCTCTATTGAGCTTGTTCTCTTTCCCATAGTGAAAAACACACGGTCTTGATTCTGGAGAGGACAGCAGCATGTGTGAAAGTCCATCTTTGTTCATCAAAGCGCTTAAGCTCATGCTTAAGCTAAGAAAACACTTAAGTGCTTTGATAAAAAGGGAGGATCCAATGAATTGGGACCAAAGAGATGCTACAGTTAATTGATTTCCTTTGAGAGCAGCCTGTATTTTCCCCAAAGGGCTAATACTGTAGTTCTTCTATTCAACTCTAAAGCTGTTCCAAAGCTGCAGCAAGTTTGATAGAGTTGGCATTTCTTAGAAGCTGTTTATTCACCCATGACCAAAGTATTAAGACTCTCTCTCTCTGCAGTAAATATGCACAAGTGGACACACACTGGGAAATTCTTTGTCTTGTCCTGTTCTGCTGCTGAAGGAAGACACATGGTTTCAATGATGTCTTTGTTATCTGGTCAAGCATTCAGTCCAATTTGCAATTTTAATGAAAATCAGACACCTGCACTGCAACTGATCTCCACTCCCCAGATTAACAACAACAAGGAAAAGAAGCAATCCCCCTTATCGGCAGAACTGAAGCCTCCAGTATCCTGTTACCAGAGCTCAGGCTGTGATTTCAGATGTTACCCAGAAGAAAGGAACCCTTTATCCCTCTTTGGACAGTGATCTCCTCAGATGGAGAACCAACCCGAAGTGGCCAGCGATGAGTAACGTTAGCCTGAGTGCAGAGCCACAGGCTGGGCAGCTCTGGCTGCACCAAACCTCTGCAAGCTCCAGAGACAGGCAGTGCTGGCTGGCCCTGGAAGCACAAGCATTGCACTGACCACAGAGACAGCTCTCCTTTAAACATCATCTTCCAAGAATTATTACCAAAACATGCAGCTTTTGGTGATGATTCAAGTTTTTTGGTTTTTTTTTTTTTTCCCTCTTTTTAAGTCTGTAGGTTTATTTTTAGTCTGTCTTGGATATGAAGATGCCAAACACTGTTGCACCGAGAAAACCCCCAAAACTAAATCAGAAGGGGATTTGGAAATGGAACAGGTGTCCTGGCTCCAGTGCCACCCAGGAGAAGTCCCCCAGCACATCATCTTGTCACAGCTGAGCCTGAGCAATGCCCAGGAGGGAGAATGGGCAGAGGCTGCACAAGGGACATGCAAACATCAGGGGCAAAAGAGGAGCTCGGGACATGCCTGGTCCCTGTTTGCAAAGCCACAGCTCCAAGAATGTGCTCCAAAAATCTCCACAGCTCTCTAAAATGGGAGAAGGATATGGTGTGTGCAAGAAATGGGAAATCATGTAACAGGCTGCATCAGAGTGTATTCTCCACTCCAAGATGTGAAGAAATCCACTTCCTCAGAGTTTCAGCCAATGTTTACTGAAGTGCTTTCCAAAATGTTTCCTGATTTCTCGTCTTGCCTGAAGCCTGCTTCTTCCCGTCATCTGGGTTCTTTGTGTTTGTTGGTGTTTTTCATGTAGGGGGAGAGGGATAAGAGAAGGAAAGGAGGAAGTAACAACACTAGTGAGCTTCTTCAATGAGTTCATAAACTTTGGAAACTACTCCAAATCAAGAACTTCTAATAAAATAGACAACTTTTTCACACAGCCTTTGGTGTTAAAACTTGTTTCAGTGGAACCCCCACTCTGCTGTGGGGATGTTCAGGCAGATCTGATGAGATCAGGGGAGATTTACATGCCAGAACTCTTGGGATGTTCCTTGTCCTGGGAAGAAAGTTTTATCTGCAATAGGACAAGAAGCAATGGCCTCAACTTGCACTGTGGGGGGGTTTAGGTGAGGAGTTAGGAAAATCACAGAAAGGGTTGGTTTGGAAAGCATTGGAACAGGCTGCCCAGGGAAGTGGTGGAGTCACCACTGCTGGAGGGATTTAAGAGACATGGAGATGTGTCCCTGGGGGACGTGGTTTAGTGGTGACTGTGGCAGTGCTGGGGGCATGGTTGGACTCGGTGCTGTTAGAGGTATTTTCCAGCCTGAAGGATTCTGTGATTCCATATCTAGTGCTCAGCTCATTGTCTCCTTTAACTTGAGCTCCCTCTTTTGCCCTGCTGAAGGTAAGTCAGGCAGCTCCAAAGAAAGGCCTTGTCAAATTGTTTCAAGCCGTGGCTCTCTTCCTGTCCTACAGCAAGGCAAACAATTTGGAGACCCCCAGGTCACATGTATTGCTGAATTGAGCTCTTTATGTGCCTGGGCTTATGTTTCAGAGAGGCAATGATGCTTTTTATAGCAAGACTATTTTCTATTCAGCTCTGAGTTGGGCTCTGCTTCCCTGATAAGGATTCTTCACCCCATTTTGCAAAGGAAATTGCACTATTTTGAACCAACATTTAGCCATCCCAGCCTCAGAAAATATTCTTGAAAACACTGTGCGCTTGAACCTACCACCCATGGAATAACAGAGGGAGCTTTCTCTCCAGGCTGTTTCTCTTTCACTGTGGTTTAGGGACAGCCATTCCACCATGCAGTGGTTTGTGTCCTGTGGTAACACACCCAAGCCCAGCAGGCTGATGCTGCTGCTGAGAACATGCACACTCATTTCTAACATGACCCAGGGCTCGTGTACGTTGATGGGAACATTCTCCTGTTGATTCCAGGAGAGCTGGACACCCCTAAAACATCCCTGTGTGGCATTTGGACATAGCAGTGCAACTGCTGCAGCAGTTCTAAGGCAAAGGAGCTCCTTAAGAGCCTGTTTGATGTCCTCCTGCTCATTCAAATTACACCCACAGCACCTCAGGTATCTTCCTGCCTCCTGTAAACACCAAGTCTGAAAAAGTTATTAAACAGCCACAAAAAATTTTAATCACCACGTTCAGGTCTCTCTAATGTCTTGGATCTCTTCTCCCTGTGCATGTTGGTTAAGGAGCATTTGGGAAAGACAGTCAGGAACAGAGTGGGACAGTAACAGGCATCTAAGCTTTGGCGTTTGCAAACACCATCCACAGGTGGGGTTTTGTGTCTTAGTGCTGAAAACTGGATTTTGTGTTTGTGTCCTAAAGCTCAGGGCTGTGATCACCCCGTGGCCTGGTCTAACCTGCACAGCAGTCCTAGGAGGAGTCCTGGAGGCAGGGCAGCTGTGTTGGCTCTTTATCCAGTGAGGAGCTGTTCTGATACTGCTACACTTTCTAACAACCAAAGGTTGATTTTTGACAGCTTCCAGGAGGATTTGTGCCCAAGACGAGCAGAAGTGCCTATTTTGGTTGTGCCTAACTGATTTCAGTGCCCAAAGTTGACCCTATAATAAAGGAGTTTTAGGAAAATTCTATGCACAGATATCTATAAACTCTTATGGAGGGGATGTCACAGGGCTGAACACAGCTCCTGGGAATGTCCCCCTGCTCCAAGAAGGGCCAAAGCAGAATCAAGCCTGTCTAAGAGCTGTGCACATGTCCTGGGCACCATCCCTGCTCACTTGTCACTGGCTGTGCTCAGCATGTCCCTGTGGGCCATCTGGGTATCTTCCACCAGAGCCTCGAGGCACCATCACCATCCTAAACCAAATCAGCAACTTCAGCTCTGCCTCCATCCAAGGTTTTTAGCAGTTGTGGTGTAACTGTTGGGAGGGAAAATTTAAAGCTTTGTTTTTATCTTCCTCTCTCTCTGCTCCTTTTTTCTCCCCTTTTGTTTTTCAAGCAGGCAAACATCTGCAGAGCACTTTGAGATAACCATAGCAATGACATGAGGACAGTTGGCAGGCACTCTCTGTGCTCCTCAGCTGGGATTCACTGGCCCGAGCAGCCCAGCAAGGAGGGACCTCTCTGCACCAGGACCTTGCCCCGGGGTCAGAGATAGAGCAAGGAGAACTTTCATTGGAGCAGAACGGGGGGAATGCAGATATCAGGGGATTTTCAATGGAAATCACAGGTGTTTCTTCCCTGCCTCCTCCCTGTGAGAGGCCCCTCTATGTTCTGTTACGATTTGTTTTTCTGGCAGCCAGCGTGCTCTATTTTTCTTGCCTGTGTTTTTATGACTTATGTTTGGTTTCTGCTAAAACAACAGAAAACAGCACAGGGCTGGGGGTGTTTTTTTGAGCGGGTTATTGTCTTTTTCCTTTTCCTTTTAGGAACTATGCAAAGGGTCATTTGGAAGCCCTGATTCCAGTGAAACTTTGCAGAAGGATTGATGGAGGTTTCGGATCAGCTGAAGGTCACAGGTCAAATGGTTTGCCCCCCAGGCAGGCGAGAAGATGGGATTTGCAGCCACGGCTGAGCCCTGGAAGGGGACACGGCTCCACAGGACACGCTCAGCAGCAGGAGGAAGAGGAGCTTCTAACAGTGGGCTTGCAAACAACTCTTTAAAAATGTCCCACTGAAGAGCCTCCCTTCCACTCCATCTCAGCAGAGAAAGTGAATTGCAGCTGGCCAGAAGTGAGGAATTGGAAGGAAGCAGACATGAATTCGCACAAGAGCAGGAGAATAAATATCTCATTTTTAGAGGGTTTTTTTTTTTTTCATTTTGGTGAAGGACAAAGGGGGTTTTTTAAAATATCTGATACTATGTTTAAAAGCAAAATCAATTGTGATTCAGTGCAGACCTGAGGCAAAAATCAAGCAGGGAGTAAGAGCAAGTTAGAATAAATCTTTAGAGGTGTTGCTTTCAAAGGCATCTATGCTTTGCTCTAGACATGAAGCGTTGGTGTTGGTAAAATGCATTATCCACACACTTCCATCTAGCCAGTGAAGGATTTTGGCTGTTTCAAAGAAAAAAAAATCAGTGGCATATGGTCTGCATAAAGGATAAACATGACTTGTTCTTTTGGCTGATTTTGGCACAGGGGAGGTCACGAAATCATCTTTCAGAAACCCCAGCTGGAGTGAGACAGAGCCTTCTCCCATTTTCCTACTACTCCTACCAAGACCCTTATTCAGAACTGTGGCTGTCATTGTCATGAACCAACAGGTATTATTCCCTGAGAAATGCATGTAATTCCTCTGCATCTTTTATTATCATTATCAGTAGGATAAGAAAAAGACCCTTGAGATCATCAAGTCCAACCTGGCACAGACAACCTCACCACTAAAGATGTCCCTTAAGAAGTGTCCACACTTCTTTTAAATACCTGCAGGGGCTCATAACATTTCAGATTTTTCCCCCAGTGCATCCCTATTGCAGGGAGAGGAGTCCAGGCTCTCCACAGGGCTCAGGACCCAACTCGTGTTGCACATTCAATATTCACAGCAGCAACTGCTGCCAACTGTGCATCCCCAGCCTGAGGTAATGAGCAGCCCTAACTTCCATGAGTAACCCTACCTGCAAGGCAGCTTTCAGGGGGAGGAGGACAGTGGAAAGTCTGGAAACAGAATATGGAAAGGAAAAATGCAAGGCCTCCATGTTATATGAGCTCATGAAGGCAAACTGCACAACTCTGTAAGCAAACCCAGCAGTGCCTGTTGGCATGAACAAGCATCCTTGCTCTGCCTTCACAAAAGGTTTGCAAAGCATTAAGGGTTTGGTTACTTGAGATCATGCAGAATGAATAAACCTTATTCTCAGGGTCCTTGAGATGGAAAGAAACGTGTTATCCCCCAGCCCAGCTGAGAAATGTGTTTGCAGGATGGCCAGGGCATTTACATAGCTGGGAGGAATTGCAGTGGCTTGGTTCCTCAAAGCAGAAAAAGAGGCTGGGCTGCCTTTTTTCTCTACACAAAAGGTGATTTATTTAAAGCCAAAAGGTGTGAAGGATTATCTTTTGAACCTGCCAAACTGACTGCAAACATCCTGAAGAGCAGATTTTATTGTTATTATTTTGCATTATTCTCTTTTTAAAAGAATAAAGGAAGCATTAGAAGCAGAGAGATGAAAACTGGCTGTCCCTTGACATATTTACTCCCAGATGAAATGTGTGTAACTGTGTGCTATACACACAGCACTGCAGATGACAGAGGTGTGACTGTGGGACACTGCAACGTCCGGGATGTAACTGATATCTCTCCCCATTTCTTCACTCTCAAACACATGTGGTTCATCAAATCAGGCACTGCTGGACTCTGGCAGGCCCCAGCATTTCAGCAGTCACTGTTCTTGAGGGGCTGGCTTGTCAATAGCCATTTCTGCTGTGTTTACTCAGGTATTATTCAGCTTTGTACCAGAGACAAGCTGGTTCACGTCAGTTCTGTTCCTTGTATTGTTTATTCTCTGGTGTTTTTAGCCTTGAGTTCATCTATGAAATGTGTTCAACCTGCACTAGAAGGTGCTGGGAGGGAGAGGAGAGGAGAGGAGAGGAGAGGAGCTGATGTTGAAGAACACCAGCTAGAAAAAGATGAACTTGACATATCTATTAAACTTGATGTCTGCAAATTTAATACACAGCAGTGGCGTCACCCCTCTGTCTCTAAACCTCATAGCATGAAGGTCAATCACAGCTTTGCCAATCCACTGAAGATAAGGCTGGGATATCTCAGGAAGGTACTTTTTTTCCTTCTTTTATATTCAACGATCCCAGATTTTATCTCAAGGGGAAATTCTGCCCTTTTTCCACTCCAGCCAAGTACAATTCCAAGGAAAACTAAAGTGTCACAGTACACCAGGTAACGTTTGCAGCTCAACCCCTCTGCCCTCATGGAGCATGACTCTGGAACAGCACCTGAGGATGCCAGTGATGCTCCACCAAAACTGACCTGCAACTGTGAAAGTGCCTGTTCCACAAAGACCTCCAAGGACTGGGTCTAGACATTTTACAAGCCCAATTTCAGAGGATGGATATTCAAAGCTTTCTGAAAACCAAGACCTTTAGAAGTTTCTTCAGCTGGACACCCAATAGCTGAGGCATCCCAAATCCCTGGCTATTTCTGATCATCTTGGCACACAGTGCTGAGCATAGGAAATGCATGAGATTAACGACTTCAAGCCACACATCGAACAGGATATGAAGGGCTGCATGTGCTATGTGCATAATATGTCCCTTTTGCCAGTGTCAATCAAATTTTAAAGCACAAAAAAGACATTGTACCCACTTGGAGACCAAACATTTCACTTCTCTGGGTCAAAACTTAAGGGAAATATCCTCTTTCTTCTTGTCCTCCTGCCATCGTCTGAGCTGGAGAACACAATTATCCAATATTAGAAATGAAAGTAAATAGACCTGCGAGTTTTCAAGCTAAAAATTCAGAGGGAACTTCTCCCTCCCAATGAACTCCTCGAGTTCTTGTTGCCTGGGAGAAGATTGAGCTTTTCCAAAGGTGTATCCAAGGATCTGGCTCTGCAGCACCAGACATTCCTTATCAGCCTCGGACTGTGACAGCCGAAAAGTGCCATCCATTCACAGGGCTGCTGCTGCTGCTGCTGCTGCTGCTGGGGATCTGAGGCATATCTTGAGCCTCTTATCACAGGCTTTGTATTGTCTACTCCATCCTGAGAAAGAAACACTGTAATCAGCCCGACATTTTCTCCTTCTGGAAATCACCAGCTCGTTTCTGTGCCTTTTGCATTGATTAAACACCTTCCTGTTGAAACAGTAACTGGACAACTGCAATAGCAGAAAAAAAAATAAAAAAAAAGAAAAGACTTGGAAACTTGGTATCAGCTTCCCAGATTCCTGTTCTCTTTCACATGAGAACAGAGTTATTCTGAATGCACAGGCAGGGAATATGTGGGGAATAACTCTGGAAGAAGAGATTTGGGTGCTTGGTTTAATAATGTTCACTTCCTCGTGCTACCCTGTACCTGGGTACAAGTGGCTTGGATTTGATGCCTTTGGGTTTGGATAGCACTCCCATGCATGGAAGGATCTGGAAGATGTGCTGCTGCTGAACTCAGGGGGATTTCTTCCATGAGCAAATTCGTACCTACTTGAAATACTGAGGCCAAAAAATTGAAATCTGACACCACCCAGAAATTCTGGGAAATTTTACAGTTCACTAATTGAAACCAAGTCTGAATTTTTTCCAGCAGAATGTTTTTCCATTTTACTACAGAAAAAGGTTTTCCCATTTTTTCTATCAAAAAGGTTTTCCCTTGCACCAGCTACGCTCCCCATTTAGATATGCTCATTCTGATAAATTCCAGCTTTTTAAATACTTTTAACTGCACTTCCCAGCATGGGATACTTTTGCTGTGTCCTTTTACATTAGCTAAGGTGTAAAAGGATATTTTCTAATGGGAAGGAGACCTCAATCATTAAAAATGTACACACACAAGCCTCTGAGGCGGTGCACATGTAAGAGTAACATTTATCTAATCACACCAATATCAACCTGCTGTGACACTGCCTCCCAGAAAGGAAAAAAATTATACTAATGTTGACATTGCAGTAAGATAAAGGGGATTTTAAAAGTAATTGTGCCTTTCAATTAGCTTCTAGCACTAATGCTTCTAGGCTGCCCTCTTTACAACTGTCATTTCCCTAAAAACTGTTTTTAACTTTTCACCTCACAAAAATTTAGTGGAGGAAAACCAAAACTGCTCATCTTTTTTTTTTTTTTTTTTTTTTTTTTTTTTTTTTTTTTTCCTACACTAGCAAGCATCTAAATCTCAGGCTGCTTCTGGGAATATCCAAGAAAAAATGCAAAAATGGAACATCCTGTCTATACGGGAAATTAAACATTCTGTGGATAACAAAATATTCCCTGTATTACAATTCTTATCAGCAGAAAAAAGAGAAATAATACATTCCAGAAGTTATTTTAATTTCAGAAAGCCCATAGCAAAGTTCTAACTGCACAGGGAGAATCCTTAACCCTCTCTTGCTTATGTCTGTATAATAACCAAGTTGAGCACTTTCTCTCCTTCCCAGGCAAATCCTGCTCTGAACTTTGGGATGCTGCACTGGTTTTGTGTCAGCTGCAGCTCTCTGACAGAGGACCCTGAGTTCAGTGAGGCTGAACAGGACTTTGTGAGTTTGCAAGGCAGTGATATGCAGAAAACAGGCTGGGTGCAGAAATAATTGCATGAAAATGAAAAGGCAATCCCAACAGACTTCCCCAGACATTGTTCAACTCCATGAGGACATTCAATTGTCCTGGTAAGGAGAGATCCCAAACCCATGGTCCCCCAGACTTCATCTCAGCTGTGGTCTGGATCTCTTCTTCATTCAGTGCTCATGTTTCTTTAACCCTTATTCCTACCACTTGAAGGTTTTCCTCATGGCTACAACAGCACTTTTTCTGCTATTCTTTACTGACAATTCGGGGTGAGTATATTTAGCTTGGGCACTGCCATGTGTGAAAAATACCAAAAAGTCAAAATGGCCCATTGCTCCACTCAGTGCATCACACACTGATGAAAAATACCAAATAACAAGCTGTTTCTTGGTTAAAAACTTAAAAGCAGGCACTTAAATTCCTTACAAAATTCACGTTATCCCAGAGCTCGGCTGAAATTACTCATCAAATTCCACTCAAATCTGAGGCAAATAGTTCCCTAAGCTTTGTCTGGAAGGATGCTGAGCAGGAAGATGGAGCTGACTGCTACATGCACACGTACACAGATATCCAGGGAAGATTTAAGAGCCACCTTCTGCTGCAGCTGGTTTCATAATTTAGACCCAATGTTCTCACTCATTGCACGTAGTTGTATCAGTCAGGCTTACAGGCATGAGGAGGACCTAAAGATGAGTCCAAATCTAAGCCCTCCTCATCCATCTTAGTCATTTTACAGGCTTACAGCAGGAGTTTGTCCTCAGAAGAGCACATAGAAGCCTTTCCTCAGTCAGACCAGGGCTGTAATTTATTGCAATCCAGCCACTTTGGGAGGATGACAGTGTGATGACAGCAAGCCTGCACCATCACTCTTTCTGGGAGCACCATGCTGATAACATCTTTGATGTCTCATGAAATTCAAAGCTTCTACAGAGCACATTGGAGTAGCAGTTTAAAAAGGGGATGAAAGTTTAGGCCAGTGAGAATGATCCAACCTCCTGAATTAATGGGACCTTGTTATCTGTATAATTCCTGTCAGAATTTGCCTGTCCTGATACCAATCCTAAAGGGATTTTGCATCAGTCCTGGCATTCTTAACCAAACTAGACACCCACTTTGTAGTGAACTCTTACCAAATTACCTATTGTTTCTGATTTCTTCACCTCCCACAGGTGCTGAGTTCCCTCTCAGAGCAGAGGCTGTGGGTGGGGAGTAACTGCTGCACAGAAGTCAAAGCTCACTGACAAGAAATCTCACAGTAAAAGGATCCCTTTGATCCAATGCTTAAGATTACTCCCTAATATTACTGATAAGCTGAGATATCATTTTGAGAGAGACAAGACAAATAATACCACAAGAAGAGATGGAGAACCACTTAGAAGAAGAGCCTTAGGCATGAGAGTGAAGCTATCTTTGGTCTGATCCATTTCCATTTAAAATTGCTGGGTTTTTCTGGGAAATCCTGACCCTCAAAACATCAGCATAAGAATGAATTCCTTGTTTTATTTCTACACAAAGTTCCCTCCTCTTGATCTTTCTTCATAAACTGTGACATCTTCTTCTTTTACAGTTGCTTCCAAATGCAATCTTTATTGGTTTGGGGTTTTTTTACATTTGGGTTTCTTTCTATTTGTCCACAGACTTATGCACATATATTGAGTATAAATCAGATTTATCAGATGAGTCATTCCTAGAGAGTTTGCCTTCATGTAGCAGTACAATTTTCTGTCACAGAATATCTCAGGTGGCTGTAGCTAAGCACATCCTCTGTAAATTCAGCCCTGGCTCAGGCAAGAGAAGCCAGGCCACATGTCTGGGTCTCATTTCTTGTTTAGGTCACATAGAGCAAAAGGTTGCACCATTGCTGCATATCCCAATTATTTCTGCAGTTTTCCTGGGTACTACTGGCCTGTAAGTCAATCTGTTGGATATGTACAGAATGCATCAATTCACTGCAGCATCTCCTCTTCCTCCTGTAAAAGGAGGCTTTGTCCAGATGCCAAACTTCCATGGCTGGATTGCCAAAGCACCATTTCTATAACTTTGTCCTACTAACTGCAAGGTGAACTATTAAAACACCAACCTTCAGGTCTAGAAAACTGAATGGTGGGTGATTTCTTGGGAAAGATCTGCCTTGCAATGTGGGAAAATGCAGAGGTTCAGTGTTTGGACTGAAGGCAGCTCCTCCATTCCCATCAGAGACCCAAATCTGCTTCCTCTTTCACTGCCTGCAGAAGGAGTAGAAGGGACTGAATCCCTAATTTAACATACCAGCATTGGCTGGCCACGTCTTCAGAGGGCATGGGGCATGCCATGGTGTGTGCCATGCTGCCTAGAGAATCCTCACCAAGGACAGCATCACACCCTGCTGGTTTTACAGCTGTCAATTTTTTTTCTTCCTAAAATGGAAGCAGACCTTTGCAGACAAACTCATCCCTGGTGTGAGTACACTGAAGCCAAGTCCAGTGTCAATAAATCAGTGCCCTCATCAGGAAAGCAATCACATGGTTGTTTTTATCTGCTATTATCTGTAAGTTTAATTGGAGTACAAAAAGTGAGTAAATTTTTAATGACAGCTGCATTCCCCATCACAGCCTGTTGTATGACCTTCAGATATTGAAAACAAATGAATAATTCAAAACAATTCGATCATGCAACTTTTAGGTGTTTTTGAAGCTTGCCTAAGAGACCTCAAAAGACTCCTTGCTCCTACCAGAAAGCAAATACTTCAATCAATTCTGATATTAACCATTTCTCTTTTAAAAATAATTAAAATCTATTTCTGTACCTCTCTGATATCGAAAAAAAAAATCTATATAGAAGCAAAGTTCTGCTGGTTTTCCTGTGGCTTAAGTCAAATAAATTGCTGCAGATTTACATGAAGAATTCACTGTGTTTATGTTGGGAGATTTCATCTTAGGTACTCATAAAGCCAATCTAAATTTCATGTAGAAACACTGAATTTTCTTGCAGGAAGAGGAGAAATTTATTTTTCCATAAATAAATTAGACAGGTCAGAGGTTCTGAACCAGCTCTAGACCATTTTGGCTGAGAGTCTGTGTGTCTCTCCCAGGGTGACTCAGGCTGCCCCAGGAATGAAGCTGCAGGAGGAGCATCGGGGCCACACAGGGAGAGCCCAGAGATGTGGTGACAGTCAAGAGACATCACACACCCATTCCTAAACACTGTATGTGAAAACCAAACTAACATCCAGCTTGTAGCAGTGGGAAATGCAGGGAAATGTCAGTGGGAAAGGCAGGCCAAAAATGGCTTTTTTCCAGTGAGCACTTTGAGTGATGGGGGACCAGGAAAGTATCAGCCCAGCAGGATGACAAGGGTTTCTTCCATCACACCTGGCAAAGTGATGCCTTGTCTCATTGCAGCACTGACTGTGGGCTAGATTTCTGCCCAAACCCTCTTTGTTCAGGGGTGCAGGGTGTAGGAGCAATAACTCTGCCCACGAGTTGTTTCCCTGAAGGAAAAGGAACACACAGCCAGGAAGTTCACCTTCCATATGCATCCAAAAAAAATTCCCCCACTTACATAGTAACCCTCCTTTGCTTTTTGCTCTGAGTCTCTGCCCAGCATGGCCCATCCCAGCTGCTCCCCAGCTGCTGCCTGAGAGGTTGGGGCACATTTTCCAGTGATGGGGCTGAGCCAGTGTGAAATGCTGCACATTGCAGCCAGGCCCAGGGCACTCACCAGTGCTTTAGAAGAAGCCCCTGAGATTTCCTTAGTTGGAAGAAAAAACATTCTCTGAATTCCCTGCTTGGGCTTTTGCTTTGTCTTAAAGGAAAATAGCAGGGGGCAGGGAGGGTGTCCTGCCCACGTTGCAGCAAGGGAGAGAAATCACTCCTGGAATTGTAAATAATCACCTGTGCATGAAGCACAGAGTGGCAGGCAAATCTGCCTTCAGCAAAAGCTGGACCTGGTGACAGAAGACCAGGGAGAACAGGCTGTTGACAGCAGCATGAAGGAGTGCTTTAACACAAGTGCAGTTGCTGGTTGCAGATAAACCCCCCTTAGTTGACATCCATGCACTTGATTCGGTGCTAGCAGGTGTTGTCACCCTGGCTGGGCATCCTGCTCATCCCACTAGAATTCCTTACTGTTCCTGCAGTCTTCTTGACTTTAAAAGCCTCTCAGAAAGGCTGCATAGATTTCTCCTGCAGGTAAAGTCTTTCCCAGTGCTGCACAGCTGAAAGTTGCCCTGGGGCAAAGTGCAACTGAAAAGGTTTCTCTGTCAAAGCTGGCGTTTTGTATTCATTTTCTTTCTTTTAACTCTGAGGTGTTAGAAGAAAATAGTGCATGTAATAATGAGAAACACGTAATATATATATATGTGTGTGTGTGTGTGTGTGTGTGTGCACCATTTCATGTTTGATATTGGCTAAAAATTTAGTGTCATTGAGAAAATCATTCCCCAGGGCAAAACAGTCAGTAACTATTAATTTCCCAGTGTGGCAGGAGATACTTCTAATATCTGTAGCAAATTGGAGCACTTTTACTAGTGACAGTCTCATGTAACTGTCTTGTCCCACTTTAAGGCTGCAACTGCCAATTCACTATTGGATTAATCATTATCCTTGGCAAGGAGTTATGGAGTTTTATTGGAAATAAGTATGAAACTGATGGGGGGGGGGGTTATTTCAAGTTTAGTGGATTTTAAACTGACAAAATAACTGGCATTCCAGTTATTAGAAAGGAATATATTCTCATTTTTACCAACTGGATCTCCTTCATAAAGAAAATTATCTTTGTTTAAATAGCTAAATCAAGCAGCATTTATTCAAAAAGGAAAATGCTGCTTGCAGGATATGAGTGATCAACAGCTTTAGAAGTAAACAGGAACTGAGCACTATATCCCTAAAACATCCTTGCAAACCTCATACTGAAACCGTATTTATATACCTTGACCTCAGTCTGAATGAGGCTTCCAGCCCAGATTTCTCCCCTTATCCTTATTTTTGTCTTGAATGTACATTTCACCTTTAAGAAATTAATCTTTTAAATATGAATAGCTCTTCTGAGATTCCTGGCTATGATAAAAGGCTCCAGACACTGCCAGGAATGAGATTACGATGAATATTGGTATTTGTCATGATTTACTGCCTCTTTGCCATTTTATTTCATGCTTTGAACGGGATTAAACTGGGCCATGCATATTAAACACCTGTGGCTTCTGCATTCACAGGCGTGCAGAGAGAAAAAAGGACAAGTGTTGTTTCAGAGGGGCTGGGTTGCAGCCCCAGCCCGTAGCTGTGGCAGTAGTCATTTCCATCTCTTCAGCAGGAGGTGACTCCCTGCTGGGTCAGATTTGGAGGAAACTCAGAATTCCCGATTTTGAGCTCAGTGGGCAAAACACCCCGTGCCCATTGTGAGCTTCCAGCCTGGCTGGGGTGCAGCATTGCCAAAGCAGGCCTTGCAGCTGGAGCCCAGGCCATGGGCAGCTGGAGCCCAGGCCATGGGCAGCTGGAGCCCAGGCCTTGCAGCTGGAGCCCAGGCCATGGGGCAGCTGGAGCCCAGGCCATGGTCAGCTGGAACCCAGGCCTTGCAGCTGGAGCCCAGGCCATGGGCAGCTGGAGCCCAGGCCATGGGCAGCTGGAGCCCAGGCCTTGCAGCTGGAGCCCAGGCCATGGGGCAGCTGGAGCCCAGGCCATGGTCAGCTGGAACCCAGGCCTTGCAGCTGGAGCCCAGGCCATGGGCAGCTGGAGCCCAGGCCATGGGCAGCTGGAGCCCAGGCCTTGCAGCTGGAGCCCAGGCCATGGGGCAGCTGGAGCCCAGGCCATGGTCAGCTGGAACCCAGGCCTTGCAGCTGGAGCCCAGGCCATGGGCAGCTGGAGCCCAGGCCATGGGCAGCTGGAGCCCAGGCCTTGCAGCTGGAGCCCAGGCCATGGGGCAGCTGGAGCCCAGGCCATGGTCAGCTGGAACCCAGGCCTTGCAGCTGGAGCCCAGGCCATGGGCAGCTGGAGCCCAGGCCATGGGCAGCTGGAGCCCAGGCCTTGCAGCTGGAGCCCAGGCCATGGGGCAGCTGGAGCCCAGGCCATGGTCAGCTGGAACCCAGGCCTTGCAGCTGGAGCCCAGGCCATGGGCAGCTGGAGCCCAGGCCTTGCAGCTGGCACCCAGGCCACGGGCAGCTGGCACCCAGGCCACGGGCAGCTGACCCAGGCCTTGCAGCTGGCACCCAGGCCATGGGCAGCTGGAACCCAGGCAATGGGCAGCTGGAACCCCGGCCTTGCAGCTGGCACCCAGGCCACGGGCAGCTGGCACCCAGGCCATGGGCAGCTGGAACCCAGGCCTTGCAGCTGGAGCCCAGGCCACGGGCAGCGGGCAGCACTGCCCTGTGCCCAGCAGGAACTGCAGCCTGGCTCAGGCAGCAGCTCCCAGGGCAGCCCTGCACGGGCGATGTGGCACAGGCAGAGCCCAGGTGGCACCTGGCACCTCAATCTGGGCACACAAAGCCACAGGCTCGGGTCTAGAAGGCTCTGGGCTGGCTGAAGGCTGATGGGGCAGCAGCTGGGGGCTGCTCCTCACCCACCCCATCCCCACGTGTCCTGCAGCCCGTGGGGCACCAAGCTGCCCAAACCACTGCTCCCACCAGCTGTGCCCACAGCACTCAGAAACAGGCAAGCCAAAGCAAATTGTCTTTTCCTTCAGTAAGAGTTTCTCAGGCCTTGTTGGCAAAGATAATATCTATTTTTTTGGAAGGTAGATGTGTAAAGCCCTATCAGGTGCCCCTCCTTCCTTCCTGCTTGCTGGCCCTCGTGAATTTGGGCAGTGGTGTTTGTACACATTTGGTCTGTTGCCCATTCCCTGTGATTCCTCTTGATTTAATAAAGCATTAATAAGACAATCAAAACAAATGCCACTCTTTGTCCCTTAAGCATGTTTGAAGCTACATAAAATCGTTTGACATGATTGCTAGAAAATGGGAATGGCGTAAAACTGTGCACACTGTGCCATGTGGCTTCCACACAGTTTCACAATCAATCAGCATCAAATTAAAAGCAGGAATTATTATTTAAGTTGAAATGAAGTACAGATAGAGAATGTGAGTACTTACAACTTCTGGGTCACGCTTGAGCAAGGAAATGATGCTAAGAGCTATAATTGGTTCTTTTTCTAAAGAGCCTTTAGTAAGGGCTCAAAACCCTTTGAGAAAGAAAAGAGTTCTATGGTTTAAACCCAAAGAGCACTAGAAGGGAGTGAGCTAAGGGGGTGAGAACTGGGGCCTGGCTTTCCCCACTTGAGCCACTTTTTCTGGTGCTGCCTCAGTTCCTGAAATCTGTAACATGGTTTGGTATTCCCAGCAGCCTTCAGGGTGGATCAAAGCAGACCCCGTGCACCGCTGCAGAGAGTGAAGCATGGCCCACCTTAGAGGACTGACAGGAGCCTGGAGCACCTTGAACCTGACCCTGGGCCATGCAGCCTCTTCTCAGCAGAGCAGGGTGAGGCTGAAGGGAGCTGCCACAACAGGGATATTTTGCATTTCTCGTTCCCACCACAGTCCTTGTCTTGCATTGTGTTGGTGAGTTGATTGCATTAGAGATTTTCCAGGAAATCTCCTTTCCAGCAGATTAGCAGCTCCCTCTCCCCACCCTCTATATCTTCTCTAGCCCACAAATCCTGGAGCAGTCACAGGAGTTTTGATCTGCAGGGCAAGGTCTGGTCCTGTTGCTGATTTAACTCACCTTTTCCTTCAGACCAGAGCCCATGATACACCAAGGGCTGCAGCATGCCCAGATGCCCACACTCACTTATTTTATTAAAATTTGTGGAATTTTTCCCATTAAATAAAAATATCTATGGTATCTTTGGGCAGTGCCATAAAAAATAGGTCTCTTTTGAAAAGCAAGAGGGGCACATAAAGCCAACAGCTAGAGGTGTGGGGCTCAGAGGACATCAGGATATTTTGAGGGTTTAGGTTTTCTTCCAGTCCTTCAGACTGAACTAAATGAATTGGGGCAAAATGAAGATAAAAATTTTGCCAGGAAAATTACCTTTTTTATACAACTCTTTTAAAGGGACAGTTCTGCCTGCAGGCTCTTGTCTGAGACCTCATCAATGCAAAGATAGAGGGAAATATATATTGACATTTTGAGAAAATATGGAGCTTTTGAATTTTATCCTCTCACATTTAAAATTTTTTAGGCTTGCTGATTGGCTTTGCTGTTTTTCTTTAACCTCACTAATTTCTGTGGCAAAAATTACAACCTCATGTAAGGTTGTCAAGCCTCCCACCAGGAGAATGCCCTGACTTAATTCCTACCTTCAGGTCAGGGATCACTTCTACTGAACCACTAAAATCTTCCTCCAGGCAGTGAAGCTGCTCATGAGACCTTGGCTTGGCTGAAGTGGTGCCTGGGTAAGTGGAGCTGGAGGGGAAAGGAGGTTCCCAATTTCCAAATTTCCTTGGGCCATGTTGTCTGCTCAGGTGCTCCTACCACTGTGAACTGAGGGAACAACAGAGGAAATAGAGATGGCAGCACTAATTATGGTTGGAAAAAACCTGGGTCTCCCTGCTGCTCTCACCAGACTATTTGTTTAAATATGGAAATGTTCACATTAATTATTGAGACAAAAGAAGCAAGAGCTCCTGCACCCTGAGCACCTTAAATATCCCTACATCACCAGTCTGTGTCCACAAAGGCACTTTCCAAATGCATCACAAGCTCCCCTGAAACCTCAACCCTCTTTGGTTTCCTCTCCTGCAGCAACCCCAGCAGACTTGATCATTTAAGTATTACAAACCTTCTCATTTTCTGCTTGTTTGTGTCCATTTATTCTGCTGCCAAAACTTGTATTGGGTTTTTTTTTTTTATGCTACTATTTTCTAAAGAAACAGGAAGTTAACTCGGAGTGCCACGTCCCTTCACTTGAGCCATGTTTTGATAGGAACATCACAGACCTCTTCCATGTCAAGAAAAAGCTTGTCTGATTTCTAAAGTTGTATTTCAACAAGCTCTTCAATTGTCCCATCAAACTGGGGGAAGGAAGAAAAAAAAGCAAAGCAAACCAGGTACACTTTTGCCCTGTTTTTAAAGGAGAAATCCCCCACATACCCACTGCTGATTCAGGCACAATGCTGACGTGGGAATTCAGTGAATTGTCACCCTTTTTGCAGAGCTGAAAAAGAAACGTTTCCTTTTTGAATGGGTAGTTCTGCAAGGGCCAGACCCAGCCAAAGAGCCCTGAGGAGAGAGAGCCCCAGGGAAGGGACACCCCATGAGATGTCCCCACAGGGGCACAAAGCCACCAAGGGACCACGGCTTCTCCTGCCTCCCCATCTACATCCAAATGTGGCTTAGGACTGGGGCAGGGAGGGAAGGAAGAGTGGTTTTTAAGTAATAAATGCATAAATAAGGAATAAAACAAACATTGCCAAAGGCCCCAAGTCAAAAAAAAAACCCCAAAGTGAGCTGGAATGTTATGTAATCCGGGGAGCATCTGGGAGCACTTCCTTCACTGTTTGCATTACAACCAGCACCCAAAAAAGTTCACACCTGTGCTGGGAACCTCGCCTAGAAAAAGCCCAGCCAAATATTTGAAACAAACATATTTTCAGACTTTTCTAACCCCAAGGCATTTTTTGCAGGCATTGCCAAGGCTCCAAGTCAAAGCACGGAGAGGAGAACAAACAAAACATCCCAGAGCCAAGCCCGGCTCTCCTGCCTTGTGCAAAGCCCCCCCAGTGGGATGACCACAGCCAGGTTGGGAGCTGGATGGGGCTGGGATGGTTTTCCTAAAGAAAAAGCTTCTCCAGCTCCCAGTCCCACCTTCCACCACGGGCCTTGTAGAGAGGAACGTCATCAGCTCTTCAGGAGGAAGAGAAAAGCACACTGATTCCAACCAGAATTCTGGAGAATCAGACAAAGCCACTGCACTAGGTTGCCATAAAAGAAAAACAGGTTCAGAATGACAAGGGGCGAGTTAAGCAAGCGTGCTGTGCTCAGGGAGGTGTTCTGCTCACTCTCCCAGGGAGGTTTGACAGTAGCTTAGTAACTCCATGTCACCAAAATATTGCTGGGGTTTCCAACCTGGCAGAGCCTGTGGACTGCATGGAGACCAACTGTGTCAACAAACAAAGCAACCCCTCGGTGCTGCTCTCTGTTTAGCCAAGCACATCTTCCTGAGAGAAAGAGAAAGGTAATTCCTCAGCTATTTATAGAGGAATTTACAGCACAAGTGGCTTGCCCTTGCCATGTCCTGCAGATGCCTGGGCTGTGTGTTTGAGCCCACCTTGCTCCGTGTGCAGGGGTGGCTGCTGCCAAGCAGTAGCCAGACAGCTGGGCAGACACAGATAATTAGCAGAGTGCCTGGGATGGCCAGCCTGCCTGTGTGGTCCTGCTCTTCAAAGCTCCCTGTGAGCCTCCAGCCCAGAGCCAGCATAGGAAAGGCTCAGAGGGGGTTTGTGGAGAGGACAAAGTCCCTGCTGGCCGTGCCTCGGGGCCCTGCTGAAAGCAGCTCTGTGCCTCACCAGGGAAGGGCACAGGGAAGGGAGCTGGCCCTCCCTGCTGTCACCCATCCTGCCAGATATGGTGTGGGACATCGGCTCAGCCCCGTGACAAATGTTCCCTGTGGATGAGCACAGAGGTGCCTGAGCCAGGCAGCTCCACCAGATACAGCTGAGGTTCAGAGTCATCCCTGTGAGGCACTGATGGATGGCAGAGCCACCAGGGCTGGATGTGGGCCCCTGCATGCCTGGGAGGGAGGCTTTAGGTTCAGATCTGTCCTGCTGGGGTGCCATCAAGAGCCCCACCTCTGTGAAGGCTGCTGGCCTCATGATGGCAGTGCCTTGGAGGGGATATATCTAACAGTCACATCAGTCCCATTCCCCCCTTACCTGATGCCAAGTGAGAAACTTCTTGTCAGTACAGATTTTGTGCTTCTTTTTAACATGGAACACCAAGCTCCCTGGGTAAAACTAATGCTTAAGTTACAATCTTTGGATTTAAGGATGAAGAACCAGAAAAGACCACTGAATCCTGTCTCCTGACATCACCAAAAAAAAAAAAAAAAAAAAAAAAAAAAAAGCTCATAAAATCTCTTTCAAAGCTGAAAAAGCTCCTTTAGGAAAACTGAAGGGTTTTAGCTGTCATTGTTTGTCCCAGGCTTGTAGGGCAGGAAGGTTTCCAAAGGCAGAGTTCAGCCCACCAGCATCCCTCTTCCAGTTAAGGAGAAAAATAAATATATCAAAAGCTCCAAAAGAAGGTGGGACAGGCAGCTCCTAGGCTGGCATAAACCAACAAAGAGCTCTTGCTCCTGGGGTATGTTGTGCCAGCCAAAGAACTGTCTCAAGATCTACAGGTGAGTAGTGAGGAAGCAAACACCCTCATCTCCTGCTGACAGGAAAGAGGCAGCAATACATCACTGCACCTCCAGTTATCTGGGAGAGGATTCAAAACCCTGCTTGAATTAGTCCAATCTGTGAGTATCCAGACCCCATGTTCTCCTTTCAGCATCTAAAATCTGAATTCCTGACAGGAAAGGCAGAAAGAGACAGCAAGGGAGTTAAAGACACTTTAGAAATGCTCCTTTGCAGGGCAGATTTGCTCCCACAGTAGCCCTGCAGTTTTCCAACAGAGAACACTGCAGTTTGTTCCTGAGCTTCATCCCACCAGCCTGGCCTGTCCTGGCTGGCATTGTGAGGAGCTGACAAGGTGCTCTCCACTGCTGGTGGCATCGAAATGACCTGAGCTGTGGGTCAAATGGTGCCAGCGTGGGTCTGACTCTGCGTGTGCACCAATGTCCCCATCCCCAGGGCAGCTCCCTGCACGCAGCATCTGCTCTGTTTCTCTCTCTGCTGAGAGAAATGTAATGGCATGTTTGTGACTGCTGCACCCTTGCTGGAGTCTCAACAGCTCTGCTGGTGTCTGGGCTCCTGAGGGAATAAACAGAGAGGGGAAAAAGAGCCAAAGCATCAGGGGAAACGAGAGAGGAGACAGAGAACTGCCAACAAAGGCTGCCTCCTGCCTGTTCAGACAAAGCTTGTCTTGCTGCCAAAGTGGCAGAAAAATGCTGCCCAATAAAAGCAGGCAGGGAGAAGTAAAGCAAGAGGTGCCCATCATTGCTGGCTGGTCACTGGGGTCTGTGTGCCAAGGCTGGCCCTGCAGACCAGGCTCCAAGGAATGGGCACACTGGGCTCCAGGGAATGGCACACCAGGGAATGGGCACACTGGGCTCCAGGGAATGGCACACCAGGGAATGGGCACACTGGGCTCCAAGGAACTGGCACACCAGGGAATGGGCACACTGGGCTCCAGGGAATGGCACGCCAGGGAATGGGCACACTGGGCTCCAAGGAACTGGCACACCAGGGAATGGGCACACTGGGCTCCAAGGAGTGGGCACACGAGGGAATGGGCACAACAGGCTCAAGGGAATGGCACAACAGGCTCCAGGGAATGGGCACACCAGAGAATGGCACACCAGGCTCCAGGGAACTGGCACAGCAGGGAATGGCACAGCAGGGAATGGCACACCAGGCTCCAGGGAACTGGCACACCAGGCACTGCCCCTGCTGTGTGCACAGCCATGGGGACACATCTGCACCCTGCTGTGGAGGATGGGAGGGAAGAGCAGGGAGAGACACCCAACCTTCTGTCTCCTTAAAATGCTCCTCCTGGCATGAAAGCAGTAGGGAGCTCCATAAATTCCGTTTTAAAGAACTTCTGTCTCCATCTTTTCTGGATTAAACTGGACTGCCTGTCTCCAATTGGAATGTGAAGTCAAATCAGCTACAACGTGCCTGCAGAAGCCCTGAGTGGAGCCTGGGACACTGTCTGGGGTTGAAAATACTCCGTTTGAAAATCCCCCAAGGTTGGAAGCTCTCTAAGAAGAGCCCACCAGAGCTGCTGATAGACATCCCTCTCCTTCCTGTGGGCTCTTGGCTCACTGCTGAGCTGGGACACAGCGGAGCTTTGACGACATTCCAGCACTTTGGAGAAGACTGGGGTGGCCAGGCAGAGGAGGAAGCCAGCTGCAAGTCAGGAGACCCAGACTGAGCTACCAGCTCCATGATTGTGGATGTGTTGTGTCCTTTCCCCATTTATTGCTTACAGCATGGTAAAGCCTTCTGCAACATCAACCACCTTGAAACAATAAAACCCACAAAGCAGACAAAACATCTTTCTTCCAAACACACCAGCATTGGTGACTTCAAATCTGCATCGGCTGTAAGAGCAACTTTTATTGTCATTAAATAGGTCCTGTCAGTCCAATATTCTTAGCAAAGGCTACTTTAATGGCCTGGAGTTTATTTTCCTGAACTGCCACACACAGTTAGCACTGAGGAAAACAGAGAGGGCTTGATGAGACTCCAGAGCACACAGTTTTTTTTTTCAGCTTTAAAACTGATTTACAGCTTGCACACATGCAACGCTTCTGGATGTTTTGGATTCTGACAAGTTGCACAGAGGGTTGTGCTTAAGGTGTCCAGGGGAAAGCTTTATGTGGGCAATTAAAACACAGAGACACCCCACCCTAACAAGCACAGGGATGCTGCTTGGCAAAGACTGAGCTATTACTTAGTGGCTATTACCCTTTTTGTCCTTGGCACTCCAGAAGCCATCACAAAGTCAGCTTCAACTCTGAGAGTCCAATTTCCCTGGCAGTTGCTTTCAGCAATATCTTGAATATTTCCTGATTATTTTTCTTCTCTTTTTCCCTGCATGGGAAAGTAAAGCCCAGTTTCTACAAATACTTATGGCAATGACATCCTGGTTTCTATGCTTGCCTGCTGCTGCCAGTAAAACGTGATGGATTGGGTATCAGTGAAAAGTGGATACAAAGGGTGTGATCACAGGCAAATTCATGTAAAAATCCCAATGAATATTCATGACATTTTTGTGGCATTCAACCATCAACAGCATTTTGGACTTCTCCCAGCAGCATCACAGCCAGTTCTGGGGAAGGGAAAAAGCTTTGCTCTTCACACAGGGGTTATCAACCCTTAAATTAGGACCAATACAACTAAAATTAGGACTAAATTAGGACCAGTACAACTTTACTTTCCAACACTTAGCACAGCCTGTAAACATCCTAAACACAACCCTCAATCCCAGTACCCTCCAGTTATCCCTGATGTGCTTTACCCCTGCAGCCTCAAAACACAGGGCAAACACCAACCTCTCCAAATAATTTCAGATCCACTGACTCCACTGCAAAACAGCAAAAAGCAAGTGGGAGACTGCTTTTATCACAGAGATTTGAAGAGCACATTTGGCACAGAACAGAGAGCCTGAGCTCGGCCAGGTCCTCTGGGTGCTGCTAGAAGGCATGCTAGGAGTAATATTTTCCCTTATCAACAAAAATTTTAACAAAATCTTTTATATATTTACTCCTTGTTCATGGGAACCTTGTTGACTGAGAAAGGATGTAGGTGAAGAACAGACACACTTCCCTCTGGCAGCCTCAGCCACCTGGAATACCATCTCCAGAGAAACATCTTCATTAAGACAGATAATGTTTGCTTGCTGCAGTGAACATGACAATAAAATATGTTTAAGCACATCATAAAAATTAAATAGTACATCCATTACATCACAGCTACCGCATTGCCAGGGTGTTTGGTTGTTGGATCCACAAACCTTTAGTGGGAAAAACTCTGTAAATTCAGTCAGCTTGTGATATTGCAAGATGCCCAGGCCATGTCCTTAAAATGTGTTGTTTCATTGTGAAAATTTGGTTTACCAGAGGTTAATAAGCCAGCCACTGCTGCAATAAAGTGATGGTGTTTCTCAGTGCTTATCTGCACCAGATATTTATGCAATCCTGACCTGGCACCAGGGCAGTGGTGCCCAGTGAAGGATATCAGTAGGAGCAGGAATCTCAGCCCAAATATCTGAACACAGCTGGGAAGCACTGACACATTTTTTGGGTCATAATTTGAGATTTCTTCCTGCCACCCCTCCCACTTCACCAAGCACACTAGGAGACCTTAAATTCAGTTCAAAACCCACCAGAGCCCTTTCCAGTCTCTTTTGAGGGACGTGATAAACTTGCACCAGTAAAACTGAAGGCAAATGCCTTCAGTCTGACCTGATGTAGCTCTGCTGGGATGGGTCTGACTTGGCCAAAGAAAAGACAAATATTCTCTCCACACACAAAACAAGACAAAGCTGCAGAACGTTGCTCGACAGCTTTTTGTCATACAGAGGCACTTTCAGAGTTGTCAGGACATGAAAGCAAGCGCTACTAAATAATATTTGACTTGAGCATTATGTCACATGAAGTAAACATCATCTGTTGCCCTGATGGCTTGCTTCGGGTTGGAAAACAACCACCACTGCCAAGGCACCCAGGCAAATTCCTAAAAGAGACTCTTGCCCAAGTGCTCAGAGCAGAGTTTTTTGGCTCCACACTGCATTTGAGCTGGGGATGGACAGACAGATGCAGAGGACATTCAAATCCCATGGGGCTCAGACAGATGAGTAGGACTGCATCCTGCTCCTTGCCTGATCCCCAGATGTTCATGGGCAGCCTTTGAGGCTGGGGCTGGGTTTCCAGCTATGGGACAATCCCAAGGAGTCACTCATTTGGAGACCAACAGCCATGAGAAAAGTTGAGCCAAGTGTGCAGAACCACAGGGGAAGGTAGAAGAGGTGTACAGAGATTTTGGCTGTGGTAGGGGTCAGGCTTATCCGGTGTTATCAGTCAAGAAATTAAAACCGCAGAGAAGACACTCCAAAAATTCACCCTGGAAACAAAACTGCTTGAAGGGTGAAACAAGATGCAGGGGGAAGAGTCAAAACCATAAGGAAGTGTTAGACTAATGGTTGGACTCAATCTAAGAGGTCTTTTCCAACCTAAACAATCCTATGCTTTTGCTTGGGAGAGGAATACCACCTGATGCATCAAGGAGAAATTAATCCCCATCTGGAAAATAATGCTGTAAAGAGAAACCTGGGGCAAGCCCAGAAAAGGGTTTTGTTTTCATCTAAGAATGCCCCTGGAGACACCAGGAGGGGCAGAGGGCCTGACACTGTCCCTCCTCTCCAGCACAAGAAGTTGGGATCATCGAGATGCAGGGAGGGTCTGTGCAGTGACACAGACAAGCCCTTGAGGAGATCGGGACCTGGGCAGGGTCATTGTCGGGGTCTTCTCTGCTCTCTGAGATAACCCCAGGTGTTGGTGGAAGCCGCTTTTCCCAACCCAGCTGTCCAAGAAGGAGTCAGGAGTCTTCTGCTCGTGTTCTCAGTGATGTTTATTGTTTCTTATCTAAAATATTTTCTGTCTGACCCCTGAGCTCTGGCCAGCAGGTCAGTCCAAGGCGCACTGCCCCCCAAGTGGGCTGGTGCTATCTTTTATACCATGAACTACCTATTAGATATTTACAATTGTGTGCCAATCCCTAACACCTATGTTAGACAGTAACTTTCTACTCTAAACCAATCTAAGAATGCCAACATCACCTAAAAGATGGATGTCAGGAAGAAGATGGAAGAAGGACAGGGCACGCCTCAATCCCTCCATCTTAGGATTTTAGACCCCCCTGTACCAAATCTCAAATTTTTTCCTTTCACCCTCTAACTACTGCTACTGTGCTGTCTAAACTTTTGTGACCCGTGATTCTTCATATAAGGTTGGTAATTTGTCCCATGGGCTGAAATCAAAGCCCCAAGTGTTTTTGGCCTCCTGCCAGGGCTGCCCAGACCCCTGCCCGGGGTTTGGGGCACGAAGAGGAATGCCTTGGATTCCGACAGGTCATGAGCAGCACAGTCACCCAAGGAACACCCACAACACTGAAAAAAAAAAACCCAGCACCTTCAACTCAGGGCAATGCAAACACCACCTGGAAAAATCAGTTTTCTTGGAAAAATTCCAGCGAAGCGCTGTGGAAATGACTCCACCCCATGGAGGCTTTGCACAAGTGGAACCACTCCTGCATGGAGAAGTCACATTTTTGGGGCATGCACGGTTCCCTCAGAGATCCCTGCAGGAAAACTCCTGCAGGAAAACTGTCGGAGTGTCTGAGCTGAGCCCAAGACAATGGGGCTGGCTGGGAATGGCTGTGATTTTTACAGCCCTAAATTTGATAGATTACCAAGATTTGTTCTGTTTGTTTTTTTAAGGGAAATGTTTTATGGAACCCAAAAGTATTTTGCTAACGAAAATAAAAAAGCCACTTACAGAAGGCTTTGTGAGCCACCACACAGACAAATGTTACTAAACACAGTGTTTAACTGGGATTAGAGACATGGACATTAAATACCAACAGGCAACCTCTGGTGTGGGAAGTCCCCAAGCCATCGATTGCTGTGGATCAAAACATGCTGAGGGTGGTATCAGGACCCCTTTGCTTTGTCCTTAGGCTTTTTCTCTCAGCATCTGCTCCATAGTCCCAAACATGAGGCAGAGCTTTGCTCTGGTCTGACCCACAGAAGGGTCCTAACACCCACCACATACAGGATCCCTTTTTGTGGTCAGATTGCAAACCTCTCCTGGAGATCCTGGGGATTTTTCCTTTGGATTAAGTACAAAGGCCTGCTGGAGGTTTACAAACAAATGCCTTAAAGATAAACACATGAAATTTTTTTTTGCAGGAAAAGATGTTCTTTCAGGAAGAGAAGGAAAAGAAAATGTGAGCTAATCAGGGCAAAGACAGAACAAACGAGTTCATGGCCAAAAACCCCCTAAATTCATTGCCATAAAAGATAAAAACTGAATGAGTAATGAGAGCACAGCTCCATCACAGTGGGAGAAAAACTGGATAAAAATGCAGAGGTCCTTTCACCAAACAAATCTTTTCTACAGGAGATAAAATGGGAAAATATAAGAAACACAATTATCCATCAATTGCTTTGGCAATTTTCTCTTAGTGTCCAGTATAATAAGTGCAATTTAACACTTGGGGTATACAAAGAGAGGACTGTGTACTGGACCTGACAAACACATGATGGACATTAGTAATGGAAATTCAAGTCTTCCCAGCCAGGCAGACATGTTCTGGGGAGGGGCCACACTCTTACCAACGAGGAAAGGGGAGAAAAAGAAAACAGAAAGTTGAGCAAAAAAAGCCATCAGTGAAGTTGGGGTAACAGAAGAAACCCCCAAACTCAAATTAGGTCCAGCCAGCCTCCCTTGATGTCTTGGTGCTGGTCCAGAGGGTCCTGGGAAGTCTGAGCATCTCTCCTAGGTGTGTTTCAATAGGGCAGGTCAGTGTCAAACCACACCCCAGAAGGTCTGTCCTGGCTGGGCTCAGCCTCTGCCAGTGCCCTTGCTGCCCTTGCTGCAGCCCCTGCTCATGGACAACTCCACATCTGCAGCCTGGCTGGTTTTGTGGGAAATGCTGTCTGAAGGAAGAAGGGGAGAAGCCAGCGGCTGCTGCCCCGGCAGAGCTGGAGCACACGGGATGCTGGCCAAGCCAAGGTCAGGGCTGTGCGTCACTGTGAGCTCTGCTAACGCTTCCCTGAACAACAGGAGCATGGCTTGGTTGCAGCTGGGCTGTCCCAGTGGTGCCCAACCCCACTGGCCACTGGGAGACTGTACACAGTCCAAAATCAAGGAGAAAATATCGTGCCTGAAGATATCCTTCCCCATTCATTCATCTGCATAGCCTTCTCTGCACACTAAATGATTTCCCTGCATTTATTTTATGCTGCACTTTTCAATGGTTATGGTTGTCAGATGCTTTCAGTGACAAGACACCGGTTTTTCAGTTGCTGTTGCCAAAATTCCACTATCGAGGCTTAAATTTTCCAAGCAAGCATCTGCTACAGTCTAAGTCTTGGGGGGAAAACACTTGAAATAAGTCTCGTGTTTCGTAGAATGAGCTCATGGAAAACAGGGTTGTTTTGTCTA
>VZRH01001498.1:1051006-1089647 GCA_013397555.1 Urocynchramus pylzowi | reverse complement strand
AAAAAAAAAAGATAATCATCAATGTTTCACAGAGCAACACAAACATTTCCATACAATAGAGTGAAACGTTAAAATCTGCTGGAGGAGAGAGGAGTTTGCAAGCTCATGAGAAGGAAAACATCACTGCTGGGGAGGCTGAGCCATGGCCAAGACATTTCCTCCACCTCTCCAAATGGGAATCTGCCATTGGACAGGGCCACTCCTGGGACAAACCCAGCACCCCACCAGGAGCAGTTGGAGCAGTCAGTAGACCCTGAGTGATGGTGCAATTGCTGTGAAGATATTCCAGCACTGTGGGTGCAATCCTGTGCCCTGTGCTCTGGGACAGCTCTGCTTGGACCTGACAGCTCACTGTGGTCCCTTCCAACATGACCCATTCTGGGATTCTGTGTCCACATGTGCATCTGAGAGGGTCTCCCATGGATGCTTGGCCTGAGCACGGGGTTTTTTGCAGGGCAAATGCAACGTGGTGCTGTCTGGAGAGCACTGCTGAGGTATTTTCCAGCTACTTCAAGATGCAGCTGTGATTACATCATTCATTAATTTGTGGTAGAGACAAGTATCCCATAACTCAAGACCAAGAGAGATTTCTAGGGCTTTGACACTAGAGATTAAACAGAAATAAACATCAGTATCAGTAAAAGTGACTGCAAAATAGCAGAAAGGGTAAGTGGTTAAGAACAGATAAAGATCAGTTGTGTTAGCCTATAACAAGGATTTAACTGCAGGGAGGAGAAGGGCACATAGAGACCGTGACAAATTGACAAGTTCTTCACTGTTTATGAATAAAGGAAGTATTTCAAAGAACAAACAGAGAGTTTCTAGAGAGGGGAGGTGTGTGTAGGCATGGAGTTGTGCATAGTCCATTAAGCTGAGTGCGCTGCATTTCAGACTTGTCTGGCTTGAAAAATGTCTCCAAGGTACCTCAGACCAGCATGGGCTGCTGAACTTAACAGACTAATTAATACCTGTTTGCCCAAAGGGACAAATATACCTACAATATACCTAATACAGTGGTGTTTCCACTGGACTCAGCAGCTGCCTCCGAGGCACACACGTCTCAGTCATGAAATCCTAGTGCTTTCTAAATGTTTTGGAAAGAAGTACACAAAAAAGGCCCATAAACAAGGACAGCAGCAGCAGACACATTCTTCTGGATCTTTATTGCCTGTTTGGGATCAGTAATGTGGGCTCTGCCATGCCCTCCAGAAGGGATCAAATCCTGTGTTAAGCAATGCCAAAACCTTCCTAAGACCTTCCTTTGTTCAAGGTGTATTCCAGGGATTCACCAGCCTCGATCCCTTTGGCAGGTCCCTGGCACCATCACAGCTCTGCCCTGGCAATTGTGGCCAGCAGGATTTGGTCACTATGAGCCCTCACCCAGCTCTGCCCTTCACATGCTTTTTTTGCCTTCTTAAGATCCAATTTCGGATTTACTTGACAACAACTCAATTGTTTTCTGTTTGTGCCAGTGCTGGGGGGCTGCACACACTTGGAGATAGCATCTTCATAATTTAGGCATCAAACAGAGGATGCCATGACACTGTTTCAGTAAGAGAGTCAAGAAAATAAAAAAAATTTTAATTTAAAATTTTAATTTTAATTTTAAGTCACTGAGTGATTAAACAAAGTAAAATATAGCAATTAATCTAAAACCAAAAGGAATATTTCAGGAAACACTCTCATCTCCTCCCTACCCTTTGAGAAACTTCAGATAAAGTCTTCAACACATAACACGGTTTTCCTTCAATCAAAATAAAATAGTCTGCATCACTTTTGAGTTACTCCAGCTTATTTTTTAAAAAACTTTTCTGTTTTCAAAATTCTGAAATACATTCAGATCTGAGGGATGACAGAACGAAGCGTGAGGGTTTTTAAAAAGCTTTAGTAGAAAAATTAAAGACTCAGCAACTTCAGCCTCAGCTCACAAGAGCTCCACATATCCAAAACCTAATTTTAAAACTGCATCCTTCTCCTCAGGGATTCACCAGCTCCTTTGTAGCATCCTTCATGTAACCTGATGGAAACAAGGCTCAGAGAAGCTCAGGGACATCAGTTTGGGCACTGTCCATGTCTTTCCTGCACCTGCAGGACATCCTCTTGCTAAGGGACACTGGTGACACAGCAGTGCCACAGGTGACTGCCAGCCTTGACATCCTGCAACACCTTGCCCCAGCCAAGACAGCACTTACCCACAGGCAGAAACACATGCTTAGGAATCCTCCAGGATTATGAAAAAAACCCATAAAGGTTCATAAACCTGAGGAGTTTCCCTGAACAAACTGGGCACATTCATGTGAATGAACTTCTGCAGGTTTCTCTGTGAGTGTAAAGAAATGCCAAGAGCTATCTGTTGTATAGGAAAGGGCTCCATTTCTTGCAGCACCACGGGCTCCACATCCTGAAAAGCTCAGAATGGACCAGGCTGCAAGGAGGACAGGGATGATTCCCCAGACTGCTCTTAAAGGGTATTCTAAAAATTTGGCCAGCACGTGGAAAAAATTTGGAACAGTCTTCATAAAAAAGGTTTTGTCCTATCTGTTTGAGTGAAGATATTTATGGTGTCTGCTGTGTCATTCCAGATTTGTCATGGGCCATTAAATATCCACCTGGATATTGCATCATTTAACTACTGGAATGCGTAAGCATTTCTGCTGCCTGTGAAAGAGCAGCTCTGAGCTGTGCAAAGCATTAAGTGCACTGCTCCACTTTGACAAATAAATCAGAAAATGGAGCAGATAATACAACTGTGTTCAGTTGTGGTGGACTGACTGTTATGTATATTTATTTCTTTTAACTGCTCATGACAAGAATGTGAGTAGGGACTGTGTATATTATTTCTGGCCTTTCCTTGAGTTTGTTAATCTTCTCTGGGTGTCAGCAGCACTTTGGTGACCCATCTGAGCAGGTCTCTTCTCAAACCAGACCCTGCACAAAGTCAGAAGACTCACACACAGGCAGATGCCCGGCATGGACAAAAACAAAACTCATCTTGATTCAAGACCACGCTCCAAACTTTGCACTGTGGTCGGTGGAAAACCATAGCTCAGCCCAGGTGGCTCCAGCCTGTCAGGATCTGGAACAGGATTCTGAAACAGCATCTCAAATTCTGCTTTAGTGCATGAAATGTCCACACAAACACTGAAGTTTTTAGGCATGCAATGCCTCTAGGATGTGTCCAGCCTCAGGCAATGCTTGTCAGACTTGTCCCCATGCCTGCTGGTCCAGCTGCCTCACATTTGTGTTCCAGTACCATCCACCTCTTTTAAGTGTGGCTGGTGACACACAGAGGGGACCTTGGGGTCATCCAACTTTACTACAAACACCAGCACAGTGTCTGAGGTGGAAGAAAGGCTCCATGGTTACACAAGGCACTGAAATGGATACTCCTCAAGAGAAAGTGTCTAATGACATATGGCTACAGACCTCCTTGGTGGTCCTGGTTTATCCCAGATTTTTTTAAAAAGTCTCATGCAGAACTGATGGAAACAAGGTGGCATTGTGGTTTGACTGCTGTTGGATGTTGGCACCTGGTGTACAAACAAGGAGAGCCCTGGAAAGAGCTGATTCTGCCAAAGCTGGGGGTTTTAAAATACATCTATTTCTTTCCAATCCTCAGTGGGGGTGGTGGAAAGGAACCTAAACCCTCTCCAAAATCAAAACGTAGTTGTAGAGGGCTATTAGGGAAATAAAGTGGTTTCAGTGGGAGTGATTTAGCCAGGCTGGGGTGGGAAACTGGATATTTGGGCTGGCTCTCCTGGGGCAGCCTGTGAGGCAAGTGCCTGCTTGGGGGCCAGCAGCCCCACGGCCTTTGGCCCTGGCACACATCATCTCAGAGTCCCTGGGGGATGTGGATATTGGGAGCATGTCAAGGAGGTCAGAAAATCTGGCAGGTCTCTGCCCAGATGACATCAGCTTTGGAAGAACTTCGTAGGAATCAGAGTCCTGCTGGGGAGAAAGCAAATGTCTGCAGAGCCTCAGCTGCAGGGGAAAGAGCAGCTCTTTCTGCAGGAGAGTTTTCTGGTTGTCTGCAGGTTGCCCAGCATACCCAGGCTCCATCACATGTCTAGTTAATGTCTCCTGGTTGTCATTGGAGTGGCAGCAGCAGCTGCAGAGGCCCAGGCTGGTCTCAAGTAGGAGGTTGCTCCCTTCCAGAGCAGCAGAATGTTTTCTTTTGCAATTCCAAGGGATTGGACTCTAAATCTGATGTGTTTCCTCTAATAAGCTGCCCACAACAGAGGCCCTCACCATCCTTCTCTGATACCAGCAGCATAGAGCAGTGGGCAGGCAGAGGAAGGAAACTCAGTAAGATCAAATCCTCTCACAGAACAATTTTATCAACAATTTCTAAGCTGCACAGCTCTTCCCAAGCCCAGCAGAGGCAGGTGTTCCCAGTTTACTGTAAACCACCAGAGAAGTGTGAAACAGCTCTCAGTGTACTGGGCCATATGGATAGGAAATCAGCCTCCAGGACAAATGTATTTCAATAAACCCCTTCTCGAGACACACTCTAGCTTTAGCCCATAAAGTAAACTCTGTAGCTCTCATTTTGGAGGGGAGAGGGGAACTGTTTTCTTTGGCATTTCTCATCCCTATTTGCCTCAGCTGCAGACAGAAGGAAAGCAAAACACACATGTGGTCCCTAGGACGGGAGAGGAGAGGGAGGTTTTGCAGGGATTGGTACCCTGGAGAGCCCCTCCAGTGCCACCCAGCATGAGACCTGCAGCTCACTGTGATCAACCAGAACAAGGAGCCCTGAGCAGATACTGCAGTGAACAGAAAAGGAAAGCCTGGCTGAAATGTCCAAGCACAGCCTGTCAATGCGAGGCAGAGAACAGGCAAACAAATAATGACAGCAGGTAGAAAAGTGATTAATACAAGATTTCCATCCTATAAAAACTGTTTTACTACTGCTTTGCCCACTTACATTCTATTACCTGAGTTTCATCAACAACCCTAAAATCCACAGGGTGCTTCAAATTGGTTATTCCTCTAGTTTAAATACAAGAAAACTGCACATGACCAGTCATTACAGAGGAAGCAGGAACCTTGGCAATGGAACCCATTGTAGAGCAACCTGTCCTGGTAGCTGTGAGCAAATAGCAACAGGTGAGATCCAGGTTGATATTTGATTTGCTTCTTTCCCAGACTAAGATCTGGTTAGTAACAGCTGCCTACTTTATGGCTGTCTCTTTTCACTACTTTATTCACCCCTATGCCCCCCCCAAAAAAGGAGGGGGAAAAAAAAAGAATGGCTAAAATTTATGGGTAGAAGAAACCGATTACTGTTGGCAAGTGAACTGAAGGGATCAATTGTTCCATACGGCAAAAGCCAAAGAACTCAGGGCTCTATTCACAAGAAAAGACTGATGTGCTAAAGGGCATGGAAATGCCACTTTTATTGTGTGGCAGAGAATTTTCACATTTGAATCCAAATTCCATAGGAAAGCGTGGAATGTGAGAGAGGCAGCTCGCAGGGCCGGCCAGACGGCGTGTGCGCGGGAAAAGCACAATAGCCCGGCACAAAGGTTCTGTGTTCACGGCTCCAGCACAGCGCCGGGCTCTCACACAGGCAGGAATTGTGTGCAAAAGGCCTGGAAGTCAGCACCAAATGTGCTCAGAAACAGGCAAAGCCAGAGCAATGTGCTCCCCTTCCCAGCCAGCGTGGACTGTTAGCTCTGTTGCTGGTGGTGGTGCTGGTGGGAGAAATCTTGGTCAAACTCATGAGAATCCCTGTTTCAGTGGTGGGAGAACAAACCCCTCACGTTTCTGTGCTTCAGGAGGAGGAGCAGCAATTCCCAAGCTGAGCAGGCTGGGGCCAGGTGCCTGCAGGTGGGAGCAGGGATGAGGGACAGAGTGAGCACAGCATCCTTTACAGCACGTCAGGAAAAATCTTCAGAGCTAGGATGGGAAGAAATACAAGACCCTTGGCTCCTGGACAGACATGCAAACTGCTTATGTGTCTGTAGAGAGGGGCATGTTGACAGAGCAGTTAAGCACGATGGGTCTGAAGAAGCCAACCCAAGCTGTATTTTTGGACTTGCATCAAAGGCAGCCCCAGTGGGGAAGAGGAGGGTTTGAGGCACAGCCCTGCCATCTCGACCCCACACCCTGAGCTCACTGGGGTGACGTTTCCAAAGGTTCTTGGTGCTGGGTGCTGCATGGAAAGTGGGGGCAGATGGTTCCTGCTCAACACCAGGGACAGCTATTAATTACCAGCTGATTCGGTGTTTTCCCACAGACAGCTGTACAACAGCAGGGAGGAATTTTGATTTTCAGTTTTACCAGCAGAAAATAGGAGGTGGGCACACATTTAATAAATCCTCCAGTGACAGCTAGGTACCTCACTCCCCAAAGAACCCTGGAAATCACAGTCCTTGCTCAATTAAGTGAAAAACAAAAAAGTTCTCAGAGCAGCCAAGTACAAATTCTTCTAAAGCAAATGCCAGCATCGAGATTTCCCAGGTTTTGTTTTGGGATGCTTTGTCTGCCGGTATCTGAAACTCAGGACACACAAGTGTTTATGCATTTCGAAGGAGGCTCGTGGCTAAATTTGGGCAAAGGTTTGTGAACTGGAGGAGGGGGAGAAGCTTTGGGAAGGACTGCAGCAGTCATTCCACTAGTGCAGCCTGCAGATGGGTGTCGGGTGGGATCGATGGCTCTCTGGAAGGCTGACAGCACAGATGTACTGCAGCTTAGCCTGTGACTAATTTTAACAAGCTGCTTGCACGGTTACAAAAGGCAGATCTGTTGGCATTTTTACTTTCAACCACCTGGTCTTGACAAACATTTTCTGCAAATAGCACATATGTCATGAGGCTGGACTTGGGGAGGCGTGCAAGGCAGGGAGGAGTTTAAATCCTGAGGATGGAGGCAGGGGCTGGAAGTGGGGATGGCCAGGATGTCCCACCAAACAGTCCAGGTCAGCATAACCAGCTGTGGCCAACAGGCTGAAGGAAAGCAACACTCAAAGGAAGAGGTGAAATATTTATAAGACAAATGATGCAGTGGGACAGGTCTGCCACTCATGATGGACAAGGAGCCCTGTCCAGGCAGGGGCTGGAGCATTGATGATACTGAGTATATTCCCTGCTCAGTATCACCTACAGTGCATTAACATAAGCCTTGCAGCAGTTCCTGTCCTTGCTGGGTCCATCACTCTTGAATACCATAGAGAGAGGGACAGCTTGAAGGAATGCCCAGAAGATGACAGAGGTTTCACTCTTTGAAGGAGAATATGTTGAACAGTTTTTATAGAAGGTTTTGACTTAAAATAGGTCCCTCTGTGTTCAAGCCAGCAGGGGAGTACTCAGCTACAGAGATGTGGTGCTTTCAGGGATAAACCTGGATCAGTTTGCACCCTGAGGCAAGGCTGTTCTCTTTGCATGAGATCCAGAGCACAGGCTGATCTGGTGGACCTAAGCATGCAGCAGTGACCTCCACAGTTCTCCTTTTCTCACCCCACAGTGACACCCACTGCCAAAATTCAGGAAGGACTGATGTGAATTTTTGTTAGAGATGAATATCCTCCAAGTCAAGCTTAGTCATGACTAAGCACAGAGATAACAAAGGAGCTACTAACTGTCTCCATCCCTTGATGTCTCCACTGGCAGGCCATTTTGGAATAAGAGTTATTGGGCTCATTGCCAATGTGACTGGTAAATCCCATGATTCATGAAATGTAAACTTCCAGTTGTTGATCTTGCGATACTCTCTGCCCTTAAAACTAATCCAGCTGTTCACAGAAGTTTTCTCTGTTTTCCTGGAGCCTGGCACAATGAGGGAGATTAAATGCAGGAGAACAAAAGAGTGAAATGACAAACTAGTGGGGCCATGACTCAACTGTTTCATAGGCTTTTTTTTGAGATGGGGATGGGGAGGGACTGCTGACAAGCTGGGCTTTGATCAGACCAGGGAAGGGAGGAGGACACCAAGTGATGCAGAAACTATCACAGTGAATTTGCTTTCTCTTTTACAAGGGTGAAGCTGGTTCTACTCTCTGCATCTAGAATTAATTTACTTTGGGTTGGGCAAGGAGCAGAGAAGTAGGAGAGCCCTGGAAATCTGCAGTGCCTTTCCCTGATTAAAACATGTCCTGGCTCACCAACATGAGCTGCTGTTCCAGCTCATTTTCAAGCTACACTGGAGCCATTTTCAGACTACAGAGTAAATCAAAAAGTAAAAAACCAAGCAAACAACAATCCAAGGGTTTATGTATCAGATCAGCTAAGAAACTGGGTCTCTCCTCTGCAGAAAGTGTTTCATATTTTTACTGCAGCATTATCAAAATGGGTCTCTGCTGACCTATTATATAAAGCTCATGGTCAGAACCAGACCACCAAAATCCTTCTGCACACAGCCTTACCCCCAGAAAGGGTTAGTCAGGAACCTCCACAGTTGGTAAAACACATTTTCAGTTGCCTACCCAATACACAAACTCTCATTGCTTGCCCTGAGATAGTCGTGGGACAGCAGAGAGGAATGAGAAGGAATTTGAAAAGATGGAGATTTAGGAAGAAATGATAATTTATGTCTTTCAGAAAATGCAAGTCAAACCTTGCCTGCTCTGGCCCTTCAGTGCTCCTGATTGGAACAGGATATGTGTTTAGCATATCTCCAAGGTATTCTCATATGAACATGACAACCAGGTGCCTACTGTGAGGACAGCTATAACAAATCACCCACATTCTTGTCAAGCCAACACTGCAATTGTTCTCCTCAGATCATCTGGCTTCAGTGTGGGCTCCCTTCAATTTCTAGCATGGAAAGTATTTCCAGTAGTTGACAGATGTCTTTCCTCGCTTTACACTCCTTTCTTACCCTCTTCAGTGTCAGCCTTGCAGGAAATACCGAGTTAATTGGAAAGATTAGGGAAGGTCTCCTACAGCTATTGCAGGAGAAAGTGGCAGCAGACAGAATGCAGTTAAGAGAGAATAATATATTTAAAGTTTTTATTTTAGTATTAAACTTTAAATGTTAACAGCCAGAGGAAGGAAAGGCTCTAAAATTCTGTGGGATGTTTGTTATCACTCAGCACAAAGCAAAGAGATCCCTCTCACAATAATTTTAAACTGGTAAGTTAATTCCTTGTTCACATACAGAAGACAGTTTCCAAGAAGCAAGCATTTGTAAACAGTTACTAGAAGTACAATTTGATTTTGCTCTGCAATACTAGAGTGTATGGTCCAGCTCACTGGTTTATCCCACACACAGATATCAGGTTTTTTGCCTATAAATTTCTCTCATGTGGAAGATGAAATACTCATTCTCATCAGAAAAAAAAAAAAATAATTAAAATAAAAAGGAAAAAATAAACACAGAGAGGAATTTTTTGAGCATGTAGATAATGAGAAATTCTATAGAAATTGTCTCTCATGAGCTCATTGGATTTGAGTCAGGGTTTGATTCCAAGATTTCTAAAGGACAAGAAGTACTCCTGAAGGATCCAGGAGTGGAATCCAGGTTTTCACCTCCACCCACTAGCCACCATTTCATTGGCAAAAATAATATTTTCACTTTGGTATCAGTTTGATATGGTGTTTGATGTGCTCTGATTTACAGGCTATATTCAAGTGTGAGAAGTTACAAAGAATTTTCTTCCTAAAAAGACACAAAACACAACCTGTCCTAATTATGTCCCTCAATGTACTGAGGCCATCTCAGCTGTTTGGAGCCTACAAACAGGAGTTGTAAGGGAGATATGTAAGCATCTTGATTTGTTACTGCTTTGCAATGCTGTTCTTGCAGCAAGACAAGCACCACCCTCCTCAAAAAATGAGGTTTGTAGTGAGAGGGAGAGGAGAAGAGAGAAAAAGCTCTGCATGAGCAATGCTCAATGTGCAGCTCTCAGCTCCTTAGGACCAGATCAGGTGGACAGAGATTGGGCATGGCTAATCAGGGATATATGAACAGAGAATAAATTAAAAATGAGTTTTGTATTTAGACCTCCTGAGGAAACAGGGACAATTAGCAGAGACATGGTAATTCAAGGTACAAGTCAGTGACAGGGCTCTACAGGACCCTGGCAGGAAATCACCCTCTGAGGGGCAGTCCCTGAGCTGTTACCTCCATTACAACCAGTGGGGATAATTTGAGATAATTTTCAAGATTGGTATTATTTGTGTCATGCCAGCCAGCATTTATCCTGCAGGCCAAAACTCAGCACTCATTTAAAACACATTTCAAAGCATTACCTGCTCGGGCATCTGGAAGTGCTTAGGCACATGAACCTGTTTGCTATTTACACTGCTTAACTGTTCCCATGTCAGACTGCTGTGGAAAGTTGGGTGACAGCAAAGAAAACAGCAAAGAGCAACACCCAGTTCCTTTTCCAAGGAAAAAGGATGATAAAAGTCCACTGGTAGCTTTGTTTGCTCTTTGGCTTCTCCTTATCTCATGGCTTGAGAGCCCTGGGAAGCAAGTAAAAGGACAAGGGAAAGAAAATGAAGAATAGCCATGACTTCAGATGAGGAGCCACCCCAATGACATCAGGATGAAGGCTGCCAAAGTCTGATGGAGAACAGGAGCATCCAGAAGGGAATCTGCAGGGAAGAAGACCTGAACAAAGGTTGCCTCAGCTGGGACCCTGAACAGATGGGGTCCAGAGAGGAAGGATCTTCTGCCAGGAGCCACAAGGTAGAAGGAAAGCCCATGAGAATGGTGATGAAGGGCTGCAAGGACACTTCATGAGCACTACTGCACTGCCAGAAAGGAGTCCCAGGCCAGCAAGTCACAGAAAAACTGCCCACAGCACATCCTGGGTGATGCTGACAAAGTTCAGCCCAGGTTTGTGCTAATAGATCACACCTCCACGTGCCACATGTGGTGGCTGGCAGAAGAAAAGAGCAAGATTACAGCAGGAGGCAGGGCAGGATGTTGAAAACCTTCCAAATAGCCACGGTCCAGAGGCAGGACTATCTCCTTAGGCACACAGAGCAACAGCAATGGAAGTTCAGTGCTGAGAGAGGCAGTGCTGGAAGGTGCTCACAGCCCTGCACGGGGCACAGAGTGACCTGCAGCAGCAGAAGGGGCAGGGAAGAGCTGAATGGGGAACACCCTCCAGTGAAACTCCATCCAGGAGAGCAAGCCAGAGGCAAGCAGGGATGTGCCACTCTGCCACCCACAGGACACCCCATCCCTGGAGGGCACAGGGCAAAGAAGGATTCGGAGAAGTGAACAAACACTGAGGTAAAAAGTAAGTTCCCCTCTGAAGAGCCAGTACCAGCTACCTTAAAAGGAATCAAAAAAGGAGGAGGCAAAGGAATCCACTCTCTATTATTTGAAGAAAGCTGATGAGGAATTCCTGTTTTCCTCCTCCTAGAACTACCAGAGCAAGACCAGTCCAGAGAACAGCAAAAGGCACAGATTTGTTCAGTCTCATCACTGGGACACGGAGGCCACTGCTGGAAGATGTCACTGAAACTGAAGTCTCCATTAGCTTCAGGAGACAACTGCAGCTGATACAGGTGTGAATATCCTGAATTACCCCTCAGACCCCAGGCTGGGCACATTACATCTTGGAATTATTCTGTGGAGCAGTTTTGGAGCTGCTGTGCACGGATCTGCCTGCTGCAAAGTTTGAATGCCCTCCCCAGCAGCAGGATGAGCCCCACAGCAGGGGCAAGGGCGGGCAGCAGACGTGGCAGCGCTCGGTGCCAGGTGACACACGTGCAGCAACGTGAGGACAGGCACCTGCCAGCTCCCAAAGCCAACAAATTCCTGAGCCAGCAGCAGGAAAACAAACACAACAACGACTTGCCCCAACAGCAACTTGAGGCTGCAGTTCCAGCTTGTCTGAAGTATCAATAAATTGTTCTTTGTAAAAGTGTGAGGTTTATTTGCTCTGAGATCACCCGTGCAAATATTTAGGAGTATTTCTCTGAATATTTCTCCTGAGCTTGGGGGTTATTTTAAATCTTCACCCTGTGACCACCCCTAGACACACAGCCTGTGGCAGTGCTGCCCTGCCAGTCTGCACTGCTCTGCATGCCATGATGTGCCCATGGGATCTTCCAGCCAAAGTGCCCATCATCCCATATCCAGATCATTTTCCAGCCTGGGAATGGATGAAAGGTGCAGCCACAGCCCAGGATATCTTGCACCAGGCTGAAAAAAACCTTCTTCTTTCACCCCCTAAAGCACATTAAGATAATTCAAAAATTTAATGGCAAAGTCTCAGGTTTTTTTTTTTTCTTTTTCTCTCCTCAATCACTCCACAGGATAGTTGGCAACAATTTTTCTTCATCAGGTCAGTTCTTTCCCTCTTGGTCTGCCAAGGCTCATACTCAAATTCCAACTTTCCTTTGAATCCCACCTTCTAATTGTCATTGTTATCTAATTCTTTTTCAAGAGAAAGGAATGTCCCTTGGTCTTTCAATGAGCTCAGATTTGTGACCTGACTTTAAATACATTCAGCTGAAAGCCATTAGCAATTATTCAATTGCCTTTGCTGTAAAATGGCTTAAATTACTTGACATTAGTCCGTTATTTGAAGAAAAAATATCAATTAAACCTTCAGGTTTAAAGAACTTACATTTGTACATTAGAGGCATTTAACAGTATTTTGATTCTAAATTTTTTCCACCAGTTTCATCCAGAGCACAATTTTGCCTCACACGAGTTGTGCTGCCATCTGAGGTGATGCTGGATCTAAGTGTGCCTTGGACTAGCATTGTCTCAGGGCTGTGTCCAAGTGTGCCCTGGACCTGGGATGGTGCTGGGTCCAAGAGCTGACCTGGGACCATGGCTGAGCTGCAGGGAACATCCCCCTGCTCCATGCCAGTGACCTACCACCACTGAATACTTTGTCCCAATGGTGTTGGCAGCACAATTTGCTCTGATGACAAGAAGAAGGAATAAAATAAAAGAAGGAAAAAGTCAAGTGAACAGTTTGGTGGCAGTGCTGACCAGAGCATTGTTTCTGTGTCCACCCATCCTCCCTGCTGCCTCTTGGCTGTGAACAGAACTCAATTTTCTCCTCTTCTGCTCTGAGTCTGACTCTTCTTCAGGGCCTGGGATGTTGAAATACTCAGATCTTGGCCATTAGAATCATCAGTCAGCACACACCTCTGGCACTGTTCTTAAGAAAGAGCGGCTACAATTGTAACTAGAATTTTAATGCAACTGATTTGATTTCAGGAATTCAATTTCCCCCTAAGAAACCCTGAACTGCATTTAATCTCTCCAACCCATAGGAAAATACATCCAAATTTTCCAAAAGAGGGAGCATTCCCCAAAAGCTCAGAGACAGAGCCTCACAGTGGAGGGTGCACCATTCCATCCAGCCCAACCCTGTGAGGCTTTGCAGCAGAGGGAGCTGACAAAGCCCCACAGCCAGACTCTGTATTCCAGCCTGTTTCTTCTGCTAGGTGCCAGGTCATTGCCCCACTCATGAGTGAACAACAGAGCAAGCTCTGACAGCTGGATTAGGTTTGAGGGGACACAGACTGATCTGGGGATCTCAGCATGCTTCTGCCACCTTGATGGAGACACCCAGGTGAAAGTTCACCCTTCAGGAGCAGCTGGAGCTGGGTATAACTGCTTGGGGCAGTTGTCAGGTGGCAACACGGGGTGGACACGGGGCAGGGGATGACTCCCTACATGAGTTTTTGGGCCAATAGCACCTTCTTTCAGTTACTCTGGAACCACACACTGTTTAGAATGTCAATTTCCCCTGGATCCATCCTCAATGCACTCTGGAGGCAGAAAGGGTCAGTGTTGTGATACAGACAGGTGTTAAACCTCTTCAAATGGAAGAAGAGAAGTTCAGGTAGGGTACCATTGCTGCTGCTGTGAGTGATGCTGCTGCAGAGAAGCACTTGGCTCTGCAGTGTCCAATTCAAACACCAGGCCAAACTCTGGTTTGGTGGCTTCTAAGCGGCACGGATCAAAAGACATTAATTGTTCAGATAGAGGGAACAAAAGTTTGCAGTGCACAAACCTCCCCCCACACCATTCTGCCAATTCCCTCAGGATTGTTTTCTTAGCAGAGCTCCCTGAGGCTGACAGGCCCTGCTGCAGAGGAGGCCAGCATGGATCCCTGCACCACAGTGGTGGTTTGGCAGCTTTACGATGTTTTACATCACTTTTGCAGAGAACACCAGAGCTATAAAATTTGTAGTTTTCCTAAACCCCCAGAATCCATTTAATCAAAACAGTCCGGTGGCCACACCAGGGCATTATGCAAGTGCATGGCTGCTGCTCCTTCAGCTGCTGGAGGAGGAATTTGCTGACAAGTCAAGATTAAACTTTCAGTTCCTCCTGCTCTCTGCACTCATTACAGGCTGTTAAGAAATTTCAAGTTAATTAATTCAACCTCAGGAGAGGAAAATACTTGTAGGATTTAACAGGGTGCATCTATGGAAGGGAAAGGCCGAGTGTGTTCGCAGCTGAGGAGAAAACAGTCCTTGTTCTTTGAAACTCCCTTCTCATCCTCCACTGCGCTGGCTGTTGTCATGGGGTAGCCTCGTTGGAAATCATTTCACAATAAATTAATTCTGTAGCACCTAAACAGATTTGCACCACAAAACCAAGTGGTTTCTGAGCCACTTCTTGTCGTGCATTTTGTTTTCTTCCCAGAAACTGCCTGTATTCACAGCCCATAACTTGGCACGAGCACCAGCAGCCTCACCTCGCCTCCTTCCAAGCCAGAGACTGGTGGGCAGGCGATACAGCCCCATAAAACACAATTAACCTTTTCATTAAACAACAGCTCCCCAAGTGAGAACCAGGCCCTACTGAGAGGAATGAGACTGCTTTATGTTAACGGTGCGTCTCAAACCTTAAAATAAAATATTTGCGCTTGCATAAATAGTTGGAAAGGTAAAAGTGTCATAACACTGGGTGTTTGTTATTGGAGCTGGAGCTTGCCTCCTGCCTGCAACAAAATGTCATAACAGAGCCCGCGTGGGGCTGGCTGCGTTTACTCCTCGCTGCAGTGTTTAAATTCTGATACAAACCCCAGCCATAAACAGATTGCGAGACAACTCACGCACGGGCTCCTGTCAGAGTGGGCAAATTTCAGCATGCCACGGGCCCAGCATCGTCCCAGGGGATGCCAAGTTTGTTCTGCAAGCTTTGCACCCCCTGAGATGACACCGTGGATGGAGATGAGGGTGTGTCCAAGCACGGACCCAGCACCTCTGCAAAGCTTTGCTCACCACCTGAGGTGATGTTAGGGCTGCAGAATGGCTGGGCCCTGGCCAGCTTGGAACCTGGAACCACCATCCTCTCAGGTTCATGGCAGGCTTGGACCCAGGGTCACCTCAGGTGATGGAAACCACAGCATGGCTGGACCCGCCACCGTCGGGGGTCCGTAGCACACTTGTGCCCAGTGCCATCTCACCTGCACAAAGGATTGTGCCCCCTGAGACCACACTGGGCCCATGGCAATCTTGAGCCCGTGGCCAGGTTGCCAGCGTCAGAGCACCCTGCTTCTCCCCAAAGCCTGCCCCAAAATCCTCAACAGAGGGTTGAATTCAGCCCCTCATGTCCTAAAATCCACTTTTTGCAGAGTGCCTTCATCCCGAGTGCAAACTAAGCCAGGCTTTCCAACCCACCCCAGCCCAGGGGAGGCTGGAGGGAGACTTTTATCACACTTGGCCAACAGCAGCATCTTCCCAGCTGCTCGCAGCACCAGAGCAGCACTGGGAGCTGGGAGCACTCTCTGCAGCTCCTCCTCGCCAGCAGGGCCCACCTGCTGCAGCAGGAGGGGTTGGCAGCCTGTCAGCCCTGGAGTCCATGGATCCCATGGCTGGGAGAGGTTTCAGCTGCAGAGGAACCAACGTGACCCTGGTGTGCTGCAGAGTGGAGCAGGGGGTCCCTGGGCTCTTTGGGGGTGGTTGCTGTGTCCCCACAGCTCTGAGGAAGAGGAATTGGCACAGGGCTGCACAGGGCTCCCGGGACCAGCTTTGAAGCAGCTCTGCTCTGGTGGTTGCTCCAAAGCAAGGACCATCCCCAGCAGTTCCCTGACACCCTCCTGCCTCCACCAAGTGCTTGTAACCCCTGGGGTCACACAGCTGCCTGTGCCACAGGCTCGGTGTCTGTCCCCTTGACTTCTGCACCTTGACCCACCCTGGTCATTCAACCACTGGCTAAGGAGCAAGGGCAGATTCAATCCTGTATAACTGAGGCAGGGAAACCCAGCATGCATTCTGGCACAGTGTGACTGGGCAGAGGGCAGGAAAAAAGACAGCTATATCTGGGAAATGTACCAGCATCCTTTTTCTTTTAAAATGCCTTAGGTAACCTACAATTCACAGCCTGCTTTGTGAGCACAGGTCAGTGTGCAATGGCCTTGGGGAGCAATTGGCACTTGCCATGAAGCCCAAAGCAGGGACAGCCCACACGGCTGTGCCATACCAGCAGCAGAACCTGTCCTTAGGACTGTGCCTGGCTGATACACTTCTGCAGCTGTGAGCAGCCAAGAATTAACACTGAGCATAAAGCAGCATGATTCCCCAGAACAGCTGTAGAAATGCTTAGCCTAAATTAAATAAGCATTACCATAGCAGCTCGGTGCTTATTTACAAATGAAGGCCTGGAAGCTGCAGCCAGATCTGCCTCCCCTGGTCCCCACAGGCCCCTAGGGTCAGCACAGGCAGCTTGCAGGGTTTGCACAGGCGTAGGACAGGATGGTTGATTGGAGGGGCAGGGCTGTGGGCTGTACTGCCCTGTCTGCAGGTCTCAGAGGTCATTCAAGAGGTGGAGGTCTCCAGAAACTAGGGGATCTTTCTCTGAAGGGCTAAGCCTGTGACAGAAGCCACCCTGCTGCTTGGAGGTTGATGCTCTGAGCAGGGCTGGCAGTTGTACCTGAGCAGCCCCATGGAAAGGGATGTCCTCCTTGAGCTGGGGCATGTCTGCATCACCCACCAGAGACCCTCTCTGGTGAGAATGGAGGTCACCCTTGTACCTGCACCCAGAACTGTGCCCTTGCCAGCTCCCTCTTGCTCAGGGACCCTGCTCTAACACAGCAGCCTCAGACTGACTCAACCTCACAGATCCCTTCCCATGTCCCGCACCCAACTGGTGCCCTTGGCATATATTTTAAGAAGCAGGTGTCTTTCTGGGGGCTCTTCAATCCACAGAAAGCCCCTTAAATTGCCTGATTTCCTGAGCTCCTGCCCACTCAGCAATCTTCTCCAGTCCCCAGAGAGGCATCAATCATGGTAGCAAGGATCCACAGCAGAGCTGTGGCTGCATTCCCTGCCTCAGGAAAGCCCCAGTTTGTTTCTGTGCCTGCTGTGGGCTGCAGCTGCCCCACACAGACCCATTTTTGCCCCCCCTGCTCGTGTGGGGCCAGGGAGCAGCTGCAGCCTTGTCCCTGGACGGGGTGAAGGCCAGCAGGAGGGGACAGACAGTGAGCAGAGTGTGGTTGCAAGACCTCAGGGGAACAAGTGGAGGTTTCTGTTGCCCTATCCCACCCCGCAGGAATCCGGGGTCACACCGTTCCCACCGGGAGGGGACTGCACAGCTGTCCTCCCGTGGGGCTTCCCTGGTCCCAAAAACCTGCCTTGCTGCAGCAGCACTTCAAAGGGCTTCACTCCTCACGAAGAACAGAGGATCTGGGAGCCAGCAGTCCCAGGCTCTGAGTCTTCATTAAAAGTCCCTGAGGGATAGAGGGAAATCCAGATGCATGGGAACACGGATGGGTGAAGGCCTTTGGTGTTTACTGAGCTCAGCTCCCTCCTCCCCCTTGCATCACCTGGTGCCTTGAGGTTTAGTCAGTGCAGAGCTCCTGGCACGGCACCCGGGGGCTCGGGGAGAGCCCTGGGGCCAGGCACAGGTGGGCAGCACAGATGGGGCTGGGGGGTGCCAGCAGGGCAGGGAGCCATTGCCACTTTCACACTGCAATCAAACCCTCTTCTGTGAAATGCCTGGGCTCCAGCGAGCTGGCACCCTCCTATGGAAAAATGTGCCTGGAAGCTCTCCAGCCATGCCTGCTCCAAGGAGTCACTGATAACCCTGCTGCCAGCCAGATACCCTGGGATCATCCTTCTTCCTCCCCACTGTGGAAGGATGTTCCAGATCCCATCCTCTCCCTGCCTTTCAGAGCCTTCCATTTCTCAAAAGAAATTCCTGCGCAGCCAGAAGACTTTACCACTTTGTTCTCAGAATATCATAATATTTTCTTTTTTAATTAAATCACATTCCCCATCTGCCTTGCATACATGTTTTGGGTAGTCTACTTTTGCCAAACATAAGGTCAACATCCCTGCTACTAACTTTCAATAAAAGCTCACTGGTGCTAGAACTCTGTTTTATCTAAACCCGATGTCTGCTCACAATTTTGACCGCACCCAGACTAGGGCTGTGTGACTTCACTGCCCCGGATTCCCATCAAGAGCCTTTTAACATGAGTACACTCATTTAGCAGCAGGCATTGTCTTGCTTTCTTCATTAGCAAACTGAAAACTCACAAGAATGATTTACAATATTTCTGTAACAATGATGAACTTGTGGAGAAGAGTGGCTGTGTTTGATTTGAGCTGCAAGCAAATTAGCAGAGATGTCCTGGTTCTTAGCTTTAAAGCTCAAAAATGGACTGAACCCAAGGGAATTCAAGAAAAAAAGCAAGCTACAGCAAGGGCATTAATAAGGGAGGCTGAAGGGGAGACAGGCAGGAAAAGCAAATCCCAACTTGTTGCATACAGACTAAAAAAAAGGAAGTCTATGCAGTTGTACTGGAAAATGGACCAGAAAAATATAGATATAGCAGGGATTCTCTGATAGATGCACTAAAATGAAAAAAAAAAACAAAACACCAAAAAAAACCCAAACAAACAACTTCAGAGGACTCCTACAGGTTTTTTGTCCAGAGTTTCCAAACTTTTCCAGCAGAGGTTTCAACCTCAAACTCTCCCAATTTACAGAACAGAAGCACAAAGATTAATAATTAATAGCAGCTTCCATCTACTTATCCTGCAGTATGGAAAGGAGAGAAAGGAGCACGGACTGGACCATGCATTACCCAAGTCCAGAAGCTCTATTTAACTCACAGGAGAAGTATTTTGGACAAGAGCTCACCCATCCACATGTTTTTGGGAAGCACAGTGCTTTCCCTCCCCGTGCTGAAGATGAAGACTGCACTCAGCTATAAATCTGGACTAAGATCTGCAAGGCCAAATCAAGATAAGCACAAAGCAGAATGCCTGCAAGTATAAACTCATCTTCTTCAAAGCGTTTCAGGCCCCAGCTGCAAATTGGTTTATTCCGAGAACAAATTGTTGCTCAACTACTTGGAAGAATCTTCACAAAACTTCAGGCAAAGTATCTTTGATTGAAAAGAGCTTAATATCAGTGATAAATAATATCAGGTGAGAACATAGGAGGCTTTAACCTCCCCCAAAAGTGAGATAAGTAACATCAGGCATGTTCTATCACTTGTTGCTCCATAGCAGCCAATAAGTTGCCCAAGAGCCTTCCCAGGGGTATTGCACAGAATGTCCTTTTTCCTCTGTGCAACTCCTAACAACCTTCCTCCATCAAGACAAGCCCACAGTAAAAAAGGACAAGTAATCCTTCTCTGTTAACAAAGGGTTGGCTGGCCCAGGAATTTGGGATGAGCTTCGAGGATGCCCAGAAAAAAAATCTGATGCCCTGTTAATATTAACTCCTGTCCTTGCCAAGGAGATCACAGTCACATCTCAAGTACCTAACATGCTTTGAGCAAGATGTTACACAAGAACAACTCAGGTCATCTGTGAATTCACCCTCCTTGAGCAGCTGGTGGCACTCTGGATTCAGCATCAGAAACACCAAGGGCCTCTCACACACCTCCCACCTGCACAGTTATGGCTGTGCTTGGACAGGAGGAAAGGTGGAGACCAAGTCTCTTCTCTATTGTCCCACCTGCTGTTGTCATGGCATCATTTGAACACGTGTGTAGGGAGAGTCATGGGGCTGTACAGGCAGATGGTGTGATACTCTCACAGGTTATAGTCTTATTTTTCCTCTTGTTTTTTCCTACAGACTGAGAAATATGAGAAGAGCATTTTACCTCCAACATGTTCTGGTTTTTAAGGTGAACAAACAAATGTCAAATCTGTTCCTAAAAAGCAGCCATCTCTTTCTTGCTCTCCTACTCCACATGGGGAAGTGTGCACAAGAAGGAGGGACAGAGAATGAGGGAGGACAATGGGGCAGTGAAGGAGGGCCAGGAGAAACAGTGTGAGAAGGCAAGAAAAGAAATAGAAACACATGAGGTAAACCAACCCTGATTTAATCACTAGACAACTCAGCAGCATCACAGATGACATGAGCAACAAGCCCAGCAACCTCAAGGAAATATTGTCCAGGTCGTGTTAAGACAAGATACTTCCCCTGGAGCCCACCACACTTTGGGTTTGCCACCACGTTGGGCTGGTCCCAGGAGCTGCTGCTGCTGCTCAGTGGTACCTGTCCCCTAGAGAACAGAGCACAGAGCAGATGCCTGTGTTAGCAGGGAGTCAGGGGCTCAGGTATCCCTCAGTTGCCCTCAGATCCAGCACCAGGACTACCTGCACACACCTGGGCACGGTCCAGTGACCAGGGCTGTGCTGCAGGGACCCACATGCAGGACAAGCCACCTGCAGGCAGAACTGCAGCAGAATGAGGAGCCTCAGATCTCGAGGGATCAGGCTGTAGCAGCTCTCTGGAGCAGCAGAGCATCATCTCCCTGAAAATACTTTGTTGTTTCTCGTGGTCCACAGCCACTCTCCACTTGGTAGCCTCATGAGGCTGGTGGCCACATCTGGGGAAGAGCATCCACCTGCACTGGATTATTCTTCTCTATGTCGACCTCATTTTGGCCCTCTTGCTTAGTGTTTGAAGTTCCTGTGCAGAATCAAATTTAGCAAGGTCCATACCTAGGCTGAAAAAATATATGTCCTGGGGGCACTTCCTCGGTCATCCTGGCTTTCATTAACCCAGCTTCTCCACTGTCCTCCTTTCACACCCATTAAACAGCACCAAAGGGAGCTGGCAATACATTTTCCTTTGCCCTTCTCCTTTGTGCTCCTCCTTGATGAATGGCTAAAGCAGATGCACAGTTGCCTTTGAAGGCTCTGGCCCATGAGCATGTTGAATCAATGATGGATTGGACCAAATGAATCACAGTGTGGGAGAAAGCACAAGGCAATGATTTCTAAGTGGCCTTCACATCTTTACACTTCAGAACTTGCTTTAAAAGCCTGTTTTCTTCTTTTTATCTGGTTCCAGTTTCTGCAGTGCCTTTGCATATGTTGAGGGAGGTAGGGGGGAAGGAGGGGAACCTTTACATATAAACAGAAGAATCCACTTCTCCATTAGACAATAATGAAGCATTGTCATTTAGGGAGTTCAAATAGCTGGGAAACCACTTCAAGGCCATGCAAAACAACTGGGTAGCATCAGAAAGAACAGCAGTTGGCAAACTGAGCAAGAGAGTTCAAAACTCCAGTAAGCAAGCTCGCAAAAAACCCACAGCTGGTTCGGTAGCTTACCTCCCTTTACTGGGACACAAGAGCTGCTTCAGCAAGAAGCTTTAATGAAACTATATTTTTAGGATATGGTGAATTGCCAGGAATAAGTTGATATATAACTGCTGCTGCTGGATCCCAACTGGAGGCCTGTGTGCTCAGCTGAATCCCGCGTGTCCCTTCTCACAGCGAGTGGGAGGTCTCCAAAACCCATTCAGAGCATCAGCTGCTTCCAGCTTGGCTGCTCTTGGGCCCTCCCTGTGACTGACAGCACAACAGTGCTCATCAGATGGATAATTCTCCTACACAGGTACACCAGGGTGGATGTAGGAAACCAGAGCTACCCATTTTGCAGTGCTGCTTGGAAGAGCGATGCCTTCCTGGGCACAGGAGAGAGGCAGAGTTTGTGAGAAAAGGAAATTCTCTTTTTGGCCTGACAATGGACTAGAGGGAGAAGAACATGTGTGCAGACACACAATTTACAGGCTCAGACATCTGAAAAAAATCCCAGCAAAAGCCATCCCCCAGGCTGGGAATTGGTTTTTACAGTTAAGCAACATGCCACACACGTTCGCCCCCAGGTCTGCCCACTCCAGGCTGCACAGGCACTTTGTGCCCAGAGAGCACTGCCAGGAGGGGGACACGGGTGGCTGGTCCCTGCCTGGGCAGAGGTCTTCCCACACAAAAACCTCTGTGGGATCTGCTTTGTGTTACTGCTGGGGACGATGCCGCATGTGGAAATGCAAGTGGAAGCTTGTTCAGACCACAGAATTTGCAAAGCCTGTTTGCTTAACCAGAGCCAAACACCAGCCAAGGACAGCTTGGTTTGAGCTCCTTTATTCTGGGCACCCCACATGAAGCACTGTGGCTGCTGCAGTAGCTGTGCCAGTGTTGGTCTGTGCCTCCTGGGCTGAGCCCATCAGGGAGATCCAGAGTTGGCACACACAGGAGCACAAGCTCAAAGCTGCCCCCAAGGTCCTTCTTGGAGACCCAGTCTCAGCAGAAAGCAGGGAAAAACTCCCTGAAGCACATTAAGGGTTTCTTCCTGCAGCACCCTCTCCCCAGAGCCATAGTTAGTCACTGAGTTGCATCCACCCAGGAATTGCACTCACAGCACCAGCACCCTGTGCACCTCACTGCCTGCCTCCTAGCCAGCCTAGTGAGGAACAAATCCCTCTCCTCCAGAGATAATGGACTTGGATGCATAAACTCTTCTGGAAGCCTCAGGCTTGCCCCGAGCTTGCCCTGACTCCTGCTCCACAGCAAGCAGCCACTGCCAGCACTTGGGCAGGGACAGATCCAGCCCAGCTCACCAGTGAATATTCAAAATCTCCACAGCCTGGCAAACAGGGCTCTGGAAAGTGCCTACTGCTCTCCACACAGGCAGGGATATTTATGGAGTGCTGTGAGGTTTGGAAGTATTATTTTATCCACAAACAATGGAAGTAGGGACGAGCTGGAACACGGTTAGCTCGAGACTCTTCCAGCCTGACACCAAGTGTACAATTAAAACAGTGGAAAGGGCTGAACAAGGCTGTCTATGGCCAGAGGATGGTACTGCAGGAGGCAACTGTGTGAAATAGAGGTGTTTGGGACAAAGGGAAGTCTGGCAAAGTAAGAAAAGCCTGAATAAACAGGGTTTTTTTCCCCAAATACCACTTTCAGCTTCATCCAGCCAGAGCTTAAAGATAAAAGGAAAAGGAGTTGCTGATTTTCCACTCGAGGAAACTCATCTGGAGGCTTCAGGGCTGTGTTTATTAAGCACCATGTTCACACAACTGATCTGATGAGGTCACAGAACTTGGAGGCCAGCACAACCAAGTGCTCATGGGAGCTGAATCTTCCTTGTTTTACAGACCCCTCACATTTTAAGAGAAGTGAAAGTTCTCCAGCTGAACACCCCAGGAGCACAGTTTCCCCCAGACACAGAGACCAGTGCTGGGACGAGCAGGGGATGCTGTGAGCTGCACACCTCTGGTGAAGCCCTGTAATACACAACATCCCTGTCCAAAGGCAGCGTTTTTAGCCCCCCCCATCACATTTGTTACTGATTTTCAGTGCTCCCAGATGCACACACTGTGCCCCAGTGGGACACAGCCCTGGCTCAGCACTGCCCTGTGCATCTGCAGGGCACCACAGGCTTTTGAAGTTTTGCTCCTCCATCGAGAGCACTGGTTGGTATTGGAGCTCACATGCTTATTAGGAGGTGAGGATGATTAATTGCCTCTCCCTCCCTGCCCCTCTGAGGGGGGCTCCTCAATGCTCTCTCACTGACAGTGATTTTTCAGGAGCATATGGCCCTTCCACATCCCATTAGTAACGTGCCTGCAGCACCCCCTCCACTCCACCCCGAGTCTCAGCTTTCACTGGGGTGGGGAACATGAAATACCTAAACTCTGGCTGAAAACTTGAAGGTCAGAAAGAAGTTTAGGGAAATACATTCTTTGAAGAACTAAACCTGCCTGCTGCCATCAGTGGTGCTGGTGCCACACAGCAGAGGGTCCCAGCTTCACCCAGAGAAGGGTTCCCTCTCCAAAGGGACCTCACGTGGCTGCAGTGCTGAGTGAGTCCCTGTCATTACAGTGCACTGTCATAAAAGCCACTGAAACCCTCTCTTCCCTTTGCCCCCACACTGTGGGCTTCCCCTGGGGCACGTGGGGCTGTGTTTGTTCATTTTGGGACTGGCAGCAATGGCAGAGAATGTGCCCAATGCCCACAGAGCAGGGAACCTGCAGACTTTGTGACATAGCATAGTAAGGCAGTGCCAAGGTGCACAATGCTGCAAACCTATAGCTGCATAAAAGGTAAATCTGGATTAAAATGGCCTCAAGTTGTTCAGGTAGCTGTTTTTTCAGTAGTTGGTTTCATACTCCATTCAATCCATTGTTTGTTGTCTCTGTGCCCCTCTAACAGTGCAGCACTGTGCTCACACCTGCATGGAATGGGTGCATCCCTCTGACCATGGATCTTACAGAGGGCACCTTTGGGGGCAAATTCACAGCAGAAGCAATTACCACTCCCTGCTGCTCCTCACCAGTGCCCAAGCACACCATGGGGACCTCTCCCAGCTCATTTGTGTCCCAGCAAAGAGTGCTCTGCAGCTAGGCACCTGCAGAGGATAATGTGGGTGCTCTTGTCCCAGGAGCTGGTGCCTGACAAAAGCCAAATTCCCCAGGAGGGCAGGCTGTGCTCACAGTCAGTCACTAATCCCCACTGCACAGCCCCCTTGGCAGGCAGCATGGAAAATGCCAGTGCTCACAGATATGGTCTCCAGGGAGGACAGTTTCCATAACCTACAGCAAAGCAGGAGAGCCTGACCCAGAGGCCAGGGTGGCCAGGGGCCAGCACCCACCTCCTGAGGTGGCAGAGAGCTGTGACACCTGGCAGGCACTTGATCACCCACCCTGTCTCTGGTTGCTGTTTTCACTGGAGAAAGAGTCCAAGCAACAAAAAAAAAAATTAAATAAATACAAAATCCAAGAAGAGAGCAGCTTCCAAATTGCATTATTTTACTTGGTCATTTAGTTCCCATCACAGAAAGCAGCTGGTTTTTTCTAGGGGAAAAAAAACCAAACCATTTGTTCACCTCAGTCCCCCTGTGGGAGCTGAGCAGAAAGAGGCACCAGCTGTGGCTGCCACCACCTCTGGGGCTCAAAGCAGCTCAGAGATCATCTCTGCAGCCCCAGCAAGGCCTGCAGGGGCTAGGGACTGCTGTGCCAACACTGCCTCAAGGACCTGAGCTGGGATCAGCATTGGGATTTCTGCCCCACGGTCACTGGAGAGCTGCTGGGTTCCTCTTGCAGTGGACAGGGATGTAGGGTCCTTCTCCTGCCTGCCCCCTGGCAATGGGCTCTGATGCTTCAGCTCCCTCCCTGGGAAGGCTGGAAAAACCCTCCCTCAAAGACCTTCAGAGCCATGTAAGGGGAAAAAGAGAGAAAGAGGGCAAGGGGAAAGCAGATCCCCACAGATGAGCCCCTGTGCCCACGGCACACGTACCTTCCCAGCCCCACGAGCATGCCAGCAAACCTTCCCTCTGCCTAATGTATTCCATGTGCAGCCTGCACCTCCAAAACATTACTTAAAATGGGAATAAATCCTTCATGAGACCTCAGCATGACAGATACCACTTGATTGAATTGCCAAGCAAGGAACTTTTATTTTAAGGAAAAGCCTACATTTAACCTATTGTCACTCTGCAGCAGGGGGAAGCAATAAACTGTGTATGTCTGCTTTCCAGCCAAGTCCAAAAGGTTTATCCACAAGCCCTTCGTAGCAAATCTCCTCCACAAGTTCTTTTGATACCTTGTGGATTTGCTAAACATTTATAACTTGAAAGTGAGAATATTATACACACTGCCCTGGCATAAATCACAGGTCTGATCCTCTGTATACACTAGCAATGGAAAGGGAACCTGGAAGGAGTAAGAGGGTTCTAGGCTGCAAGGTGAGTAATTGGAAAGGTTTCTCTCATCCCTCCACCAGCACTAAATGCACACCAAGGTATTAGGAGGAGCTGCTTCTCCCCCAGCCCCTCCAGTTTTTCAAGTTTTACACCTGGGGAAAGAAGAATGAACAGCCCCTGTTAGACATCGGCGAGGTGAGCATACAGGACATTTAAGAAGTGGAAAAACATCTGTTTAGCCCAGATAGAAACCAGATGGAGGCAGGGGGAGGTGGAGGATGGAGAAACAGTCGAGAGGAAAAACAGAAACCTGGTCAGGAGGAAGGCTGCAGGAAGAGAGATGCTTCCAGGAGGAATGAGTGTCACCCACCGAGACCTGCACGTCCTTCTGGGCTGGTGGGCAAACAGCAGGGCACAGCTCCTGCTCACAGGATGAGGCACTGGGGGACACTCAAAGCAACTGGTTTTGCAAACTCAGATGCTGCCTGGCCCCTTGGGACACCACATGGTCACCAACACTGGGAGTGGCTAAGGAAAAGCCTTGCTGGTGGGAAGAACTGTGGATGTGGGTTTGTTTCCAGCCATCAGAGCCACACAGCTCCCAGTTCTGACCTCTGAAATGCCCCAGTGGTGCCTGGACCAGAAACACTTCCTACAAGGACACACAAAATCCTACATTTGCAGTAGAAAGTGTTCTTTAAAGGGTCATTTGGCACTATTCCCCAATCCTCTTTATCCTCACGTTCACCACGGCAATCAAACACTTCTCTTCTGCCATAGCCCAGCTCACTCTAAGGCTTTCAGAGGCACAGCCTGGAGTTTTTCAGGTCTAGCAGGGGCAGTAAATGAAAGTTGTGCCTGGCAGACAGGGTGCAGCAAGCAAAATCCCACAGGGTATGGCACAAGGCGAGGCACACACAGTCTTGGGGAGCTGGTTGTGGTGCCTGCAGGCAGAAAACAGCGAGTAACTGCAGCAAGAGGGCTGGAAATCCCCCAGAGCTGAACCAGGATCCTGGGCAGGAGCACTGCAACACCAGGGACACGTTTTCTGTGGGTGCTTCTGCAGTGCTGCCAGCCAAGTTGGAAAGATCACTAAAGCCAGGACAGTGAGATGCAAAACTCACCCCTAGTCTAATAAACTGCTTCCTCCTGGTTTTGTGTCTGACTTTGGTCTCAGATTCCACTTTGGCTGGCAGATTGAATTAAAAAAAAAGAAAGCAATTTTTTTTTTTTAAACAACTGTAAAAGACTTCTCCAATAGTATCAAATGCTAGAACTAATGAGCAGTTTCCTCACTATATAATATTTTCCCACGGAAAAAAAAAGAATATTTTCACAATGAACATTTTTGCAGGAAATGTTTAATTTTGAGGCCATTTTGATCCATTTCTTAAATCCAGGTGAAGTGTCTCATTTCAAGTGAGTGCCAAAATTGAAGGTCTTTTTTATGTTGCTGTTTAAAATGTGTCTGTTCCCTACATTGCAAGTAGGAAAAGGATCAGAATAACTTCTCCCTTGTCCCCAAACAAAACCCAAGTGTTTGAACATGGTCACTATGCAATCTGAAAAACATTGTTCAAAGGGTGTCTGAAATATTCCCAGTTTGAGAAAATTCTTTCCCACTCCATTTTAAAGAAATGCATCACAAATGGACCCAAGCTACCTCTTAACGTGATTAACACTGCATAAAAGGAGACCTCAAATGTCCAGAAATCATTTGCAAGGAGGTGAGAGTAAATCAGCCTTATTCTGAGCAGGTCCTGCAGGGAATAAGTGGGGAATATGGGACTGAATAAGGGAGAAGGATTGGAAGCTGTAGCAGCCAAAATAGAGAGAGAAGGAGGGAAAATGTAGAGGTCACCACACCCTCCCCCCTCACAAAAAAAAAAAAAAAAAAAAAATCACAAAACCGTTTGGGTTAGAAGGGACCTTTAAAGTCCATGTAGTCCAACACCCCTGCAACAAGCAAGGACATCTTCAACCAGATCTGGTTGCTCAGAGCCCTGTCCAACCTGACCTTGGATGTTTCCAAGGATGGTGTATCCACCACCTCTCTGTGCAACCTGTGCCAGTGTTTCACCACTCTCATTGTAAAAAAACATCAGCAGACCATGGCCCATGCAGAATCTACTTCCAGCCCCTGGTGCTCCAGCAGGACAGCCAGAGAGGTGGCACTGAGCCTGGGCTTTGGGACCACGAGCTGGACAAATGAAATCTGAATTCTCCAATCTTTAACCTCTAACAGGAGCTCCCCCTACCCAACCACAGCAGGGCCCTTCTCTCGAGTCCTTCACTGCAGACACTGTGCAGCTGTGCATTTATACCTTTCTTACCAGAGGCAGATCACTATGGTCTCATCTCTGCCCTGATGACTATTTCCACAAAATTTTTGGAAACTCAGCTGTCCTGGAACCCCTTTGTACATGCACAAAGCTGTCCTCCTGCCAGCTTCCTCTCCGGCCGGCTCCCAATTTGTCTGCAAACCACAAGTTTAATTGGAGTTGGCAAGTGTTTTGACTTCAAAAACGTCTGTAACACCTGGAAGAGAACACTCAGGTTTAAGGGGGAGGAAATGGGAGGATATCCAAGTGCTATTGTCACACTCTCAGCTGCCTGCATGAGAAGGAATGAGTAGCTGCAGGGTCTGGTGCATGCAGGCGATCCCAGGCACGCACACAGCTCTGCCTTCCTCCAGCCTCACACTGCAGCAGGCTTTTGAGGGCATGTTAAAGCCAGGTAAAAACCCCTTCTGCAAAAATAAATAAATAAATAAAATAGACACACCCTATAAACTTTTGTGGAAAATTAATTGCAAGAACTAGGGAGAGATGGTGATGTACCATTCCTGGAGCTCATAAAGCAGACAAATGATCTAGCAGAGAAAGCAGAGGATGGGGAAGACTGCTCTGATGAGGGGCATTGTGGAGGGGACTCTCAGCATGGGCTCTGTCAGCACCCTTACAAGCTGACACTCTGTCTGGATCAAAAACACCACAATGCAAATCTGCACACTCCATTATCCCAAAGACGTGACTTCCAGCTGTCCCGACTCCCCTTTCATGGTCCTCCCCATCAGGGTGTGCAGGGCTTTAGGAGAGGCATTCAAGGGAATCCTGGCTGGAGCTGTGCCCTGGGCTGCCCTCCTGGTTTTTGGAAACTCTGAAAGTCTTCAGTGCCCACTGCTTGTTTGAGCTGCTGCAGAAAGAGAAGGAGCAGAGCCCGTTCCCGTTGGAGCTGCCCTGGCGGTGCTGGTGGATCTGTGAGTGCAGAGCTGGAGCAGAAACATCTTTTCTGCAAGAAACAGTTATGGACAAGTCTTGCTGTGACTTTCAAAGAGCAGGTTAGGAGGAAAGATTCATTTCCTGTTTATTTCCTGTGACTTTACCTTAATGAAGGGTGGAGAAGATTTCTCCTCATTGTGGATTCTTGCAATTTCAGCCAGTAATGACTTGCTATTTACAGAGGCCTTTCTCTAAAATGAGGAGAATTTTGAGAATTTCTCTAAAATAAGGAGCTGAAATCCCCTTCCTCTCCCACAGCTTTGAGGGTGAGAAACATTAACCTTTAGAAGAGATTTAAAACAGGATAAAACTCCTGTCACACAGAAAAACCCCGCAGTAACACCATGTTTTAGCATATGACATAAACCTGAGAAAATCATAACATCCATTTGTCAGCTTCTCCCACCAAGTTTCACCTTTTATTTTCGTATATTACATTGTTGAAAGCCCCACTAGTTTTTTGGGGGTTTTTTTAAGAAGGTCAGTTTATTTTACTTAATTAATACCTAGATAGAAAGTAAACAAAATTTCAAAGGGGTCACTTGGCCATTTCTGCAAGTTCAAATCATTTATCAAACCTTTAATAACAGCCACTAACATGTGAGAAATGTTAACAGAAAATGAATATTTAAAAAAAGGTAAATGTTTTGCAAGGTGCTCCAGCCACAGCCCCAGAGATCAGTCTGATTTGTGTAACAGATTTCCTTCTCTCTCAGGGAACTAGTATGCTGCAAAAGGACACAGGGGGCTACTGACACATTCCTGGTGTAAAAGCAAAGCATGCAACTAGAAATCAAGCAACTGTTTTATTTTCACCCCGTGCCTGCACACGCTGCATCCTGTCTTTTATTTTCTTATAACAAACAGATGTTTTTCTAGGTTTTCAGTATCATGTTCACTGACTTCCTTAAACCTGGGCAAATTCTTCTGAGCCAGATTTTGGAAAAAATCCCATCTGGAAAATTTGAGTGATAATTAAGGTTGTGACACTGGCACGATTGCCATGTGAAGGGATAGATAGTTTTGTTCGTTAAAAAATAAATTTCTCAAGAACTTCTGCAAGCAAGAGCAAGTATAACAAAAGCATGCACTGAGTTGTCTCCCATTAACAGCACAGATCAAATGAGCCAATGCAACTGCTGCAGCTTTGCCTAAATAAATGCCTGGATCAGTCATCAAAGTAGAATTGTTTTCCACAGCACACTTCCTTGAGCAACCCAGATAGCCTTTGTGCTGGCCCCAGTAGTGATGCAATGGGAAAAGCTGCCAGGCAGTGGCAGAGCCCTCAGATTGCTCAAACGCTGTTCCCAGGGCTGCAGCCTCGCAGGTGCGCGCTCAGCAGCCACCGACCCTTGCTGTGATTAGTGGCTTCTTCCAACGTGCTGCCTTGTGTTAGTACAGAGCCAACTTTTATCAAATTATAAAGGGTGATCTGTGGGAGGATCCAGTCACCTGGAGGATGCCATGTGTAAGGAGGCTGTCCCAGCCTATTCAATAGTAGGCACTGCCTACGAGCACTGTGGTACACACACACACCTCCTGTCTGCCTTGCACTCTGCCAGAGGAAGACATCTGGGAGGACTACTGCCCAAGCCTCAAAGCCCTCAGCCAAAGAAAACCATCAGTCCTGGTGGAATCAGTCTGAAAATGCTCCTGCTCTAGAACCAGCAACCCCTCCTGACCACATCCAAGTGCGAGCTCTGTACAGAAGCACAGAAGGTGCCTGAAGTCCCAAGGAAACAACTCACCCAGAGGCACCAGTTCAAACAATGCCATTCAGCAGCAATTAGCCAAACTGGAGGTAAACAGCCCAAAACAAGATAGCACTTGTTAAAATAGCATTTAACAAGAGAAACAAATCTCTTTCACTTACCCCTCACATTGTACCTTGGGACCATGACAGATATTCCAAGTATCATAAGGCTTCACCATGCACTCAAAAATATCCAGCACACCCCACACACATTCCCTTCTCCCAAAAAAAGGACTAGTCCTAGGGCTAAAAACAAGGCATCACCTGAAGCATAGCTCTGGTATTTCTAGCAAAATAGCCAGCAAGATCTTAATGAAAAATAAAAGGCACTTGCCACTTCACCCTCAGGGCTCCCTAGAAGGATAAAGGCTTGGGGCAGTGCAGGTGGTGCCTGGGAGGTTAAGAGCCCACAGCTGCTTTTTTTCCCCACCAGTGTAGCCCATCCAGGGACCCAAGCAAAGACATTCTGCACCCCATAAAAGTTGGAGAGAACACAGATCACCTCTGTTGCAGGTAGTCATGGTTCAGAGGGATGGTTTGTGTAGCCAAGGGCTTGTGCAGCATCTGATGATATAGTAGCAGAAGAGAAGGAGTTCAGCTCCCCTTCCTCCTCTCAGCAAGCCTGTGCATAGCTACTTGGCTATTTACTGCTTTGTTACCAGCTGGAGTCAGTGACTGCAAAAACCTCATCACAAGGGGGGTAAGTGGAAGGTAAGAGTGACATTTGTTGTTTTCTTCTTCCACCTTCTTGCTTGGGGGTTATGTTGGATGTTGCCTGCTCCCTAAGTTGTGCTCAGGGAGAGCTCCCTCTCAATGCCCCAGGAGCAGATGCTGCTGCCATAGCTCTGTGAGGAGCAGAGGGGGTTGGTTGCTCTGCCCTTACCTTGTCTGATTTTGGATCATCCAAAAGTAAGTATTGTCCAGGGTAACCAGAACAGAGAGGCTTCGGCCAAGTGGGATGGAAAGGAATAAAGTAGGCCTCTTAGAGAAAAAGGAAAAACTCCTCTCTGGAGCAGCAGAGGTGTGAGGCTAAAAGTTCTATGTAGTTTCTTCTAATCCAGAAGAAAATCACATCATGCTGGAGTGTTTCAGTTTTGAGGGTATTTTCTTCTTTAAATTTGGGTGGCAGGGAGCATAAGGCAACTCATGCTTGTGCACAAGCACAAGTGCTTTCTCCCACAGTGCTTCCTCAGATCACAGGCTGGCAAGGGATTCAATCTTGTTATTTCTGAGGGAGCTCTTCATCACAGTGTGCCTGTCTGCAGAGCTGATGGAAGCAGCATCCTTAAGGCCAAAGGAATGCAATCCTCCTGGGATACAATGGAAACAGTTGTTCTGCATCCCTGGAACTTCCCGTGGTCATCCACGTCTTGTGGGAGATGAAGGCGGGTGCTGAGAAATGGGTGTCACACACTGAGCTTATGCACAAATTCCAACCATCCATCACTGGAGCTGTGGACAGAGCTGTCCAGCTACTGCAGTGATGGTGTGGTGTTGCCAGAGACTCATTTGTGTGCCATGGCAGACTCCGAGAGAAGTTTGAGACATTTTCCATCTACTTGCTTCCCCTGTTTCTAATTAGTTATGGTGTTGGCATAAACTGGGATCTGTGTCTACCAAGTCTTCGTCTGCTCTTCCTTATTCCCACAGGAAGTCATAATCCTTCATGTCAACCCAAGTGTTGCACTATGGGAGTGGTTTAGGGTGCCTCAAATCAGAGGATAATACCTCAGGTACTGAACAAACAGAATAACTGTGGAGGAAAACAAGCCTTGTGTCACACGCTGCTGGTAAGAGCACATGTGTTGGCACAGGGAGACCAAGAGAGGAGTGGAGGAGAGGCTGATGTATCCACAGAAGAATTTGAAGAACAATCATGAGATTTTTACACATGGCAGATGTCTAAGATATTTTGAGAGATTCTTCTCAGAGCCTCTAAGCCACAGCAGGGCCCTGCCACATATTTTGTTCTTCACATAATGATGCTGTGCCATTTGTATTGCAGTATTGATGCACTCCTGGGTGGTACCAGCAGGATGAGAAGTGTGGTTAATAGTTGGCTTCAAGGGCCAAACAGAAATATCAGCCTGCAGTTCAATCCCTAGCCAAGAATGAGGCACTCAAGCAAGGAAACAGATTTCTTTCCTAAACAAGGGATCAAAGTATGATGAAGCAGTGGACAAATCTTAATATCTTCCAGCCAGATGAAGCAACAAAAGACAGTTTGGTAGTAACAGCCCATAGTAATCACAGAGGCAGTAATTGAGTCCCAATAAAAGTTGTCACAAGGTATCTTGCCCCACTTCCAGTATGGATAAAGATCAAGGACACAAGTTGGGAAAAACTAGCTCCGACCTGTAAAGGCAGTGCTTGCTTGCCAGATGCTTCCAGAGTCTGGCTGCTGTGGACATTCTGCAATCATCTCCCTTTGATTGTTGTATGGGATCTGGACCTCTGAGAACAGCCCCAGCTTGTGCAACCCTCAGCTAAGCTTGCCTTGAAAACCCTGCCAGGCAGAGACCACCCCTGCTGCTGGTGCCCTTCATCTGCAGAGTGAAGACTGGACAGTGAGCTATTAAATAAACATGTTTATTAATTATATATTTAAATATTTATTCATTATGAATATGAATACTCAGCTTGGCAGTTTTTTTCTGTGGGTACCCTGCATTTACTCCATGTGGGTTTTTCCTTATCTGAGCCCACAGAGAGGTCAGGGTTGTTTTGGGGCAGGGTGAGTTACCTTTTTTTGTCATGAAAGTCACTGGAAGTCAAGACAACAGCCATCAGCAAGGAAATACAAACTTTACTCTGGGAACACTTTGGAGCCTACTACTTTCATTAAGCAAGCTCATGGCTCATTTTCCCACTTGCACAGAGGCAAGAGCTTACCGTAAAATAAAGCATCTACTGATTTTCAGCTGCACATGGAGTCCCCAGCCTTTTCTATAAACTTATCCAGAGTGAAGAAATAGTCTTGATTTAAAGCATCCCTATCTAAAAGGGATTAAACTCCTCCTCCAACATTTGTAATTTTCTTTTCTATTATTCTCTGAGCAGAGGCAGGTGACTCCAATTTTATCTGCAGCAGGATTCCAGTCTTCCTTGCTCCACTTGCATCTTTTCATCTAACACATTCCTTTGGGGCTGCAAGAACTTCATGCTTCCCTCTCAGCCTAGAGGTGAGAGCAAGGAGCAGAAGTTTCACCATGTAATTATGGTTATTATGCCAGCTAATAGAGCTCCTCATAGCATAAACACTATTAGCACTAGTCACTGCTGGGAACAGCTCTGCTCTTGCTGTTGGAGGCTTGGCACAGATCTCAGTCCAAGTCCAGATCTGAAGAGCAAAGCCCAAAACCTGCCAGCTCACACACGGGGCCAAACCTTTCCCTGGGCTTGGGGAAACCTCTGGGTTTTGGAGTCCAACCATGATTAGTGTAATATTATGTTGAAATGTGTGATCCAAGCAGACAGTGTTCAGACTTCAGGCCTACCAGCTTTCTTCCTGCCCTTGGAGTCAGTCCATTGCCTTGTCTACCAAAAAACCCCAAAAAAACCTTTTTAGATACTAAGCAATTGAGTGTAATCTCCAGGTTTGAGTACTACAGCTTTATATTCAAAGCCTCACTCCTATCATGTATTTTGCCCATCCAAATGGCAGGCAATATTATAGTGCTCTCTCTTTCTCTCTCCCTCCTCTCTTGACAAGAAACTGCTGTCATGCTGTTTTGATAGTCTGCTTTTAGAAAGGTGAGATAAATACACACACATTTATACAACAGTTTTTATGAGAAGCCCTTCAGTATGGGATGAAAAAAGAATCGGAGGTGGCAAAGCTGTGACACAACTTGGATGTAGTTAATTGGATCTACTTATTTGCACCACTTTTTGCTAACTGCCTGTGTCAGTCCTGGGCTGAGAAAGCAATTTAACTCATTGCCTGTGAAAAATGAAATGACAGCAGCTACTCCAGTGAACTTTCACATTAATGAAGCATGATCTGGTCCTGATCAAAGACCTTGTGTTCCTGGAGGACCAGAGTTCAAGCACCAGCCTCTGATTTCAAGAGAAGAAAAGGTTTCTGTGTGATTGCAAGGTAAATTTCAGAGTTGGAGGCCAAGGTAAACTTTCATGTCAGCACTGTTAGTGACCCTGCACTGAAGCTTGACTTGATCATCTCTTCCCTTAATTCTCACTGTCATGTTCTGCCTCCTGCTAAGCTGAATTGGCTTCACCCATTTAAGCAGTGAGAAGAGATGTTATCACCAGTCATTGCTTCCAGGCACTTGTGGATCACGTCATGCATCTTGCAGGCTGTACCAACAAAACAAGCTCTGAGGAGCAGGGTTGGCATCCAGGAGAGACAAGACACCAGCTTTGGGTGGCAACAAGCCATAAAATTGTCCTTGCAGGTCTGGTGTAACCAGAACAACTAATAAACCTCTGGAATGCTGATGCTGTGGTTGATCTGGTTACACCAGAGAAACCATCTCTTGCAACTGGGATGGCAGGAGCCAAATCATGAGCAGCTGATACCAAAGGCCACTGCTAGAGATGTATTAATGTGACTGTTGCTGTGCTGAATAATGATTGTGACTCTGTCACAGCTGCTGAAAACTTTTTAAGCATTTGGCATCACGATAATGTTGATTGGCACCTCAATGCACCAGGTTGACAATACAAGGGGTAGCAGCCATGGCAGCAGTCATTTTGGAAACCTCAACACCACTGGTGTTGGGTGTAAAGCCATCATGAAAGTTATTAGAAGAAGACAAATGTTGTTACAGATGGATTTGTAGCCCTGCAAATAGAAGTGAATGAAAAATGTCAGATGCAAGGATGGTCAAAAAGAGCAAAGGTCCATCCTTTTTTATTTTGCTGCCTCCAACCTTCAGCCTGCCCCAGGAGAAGCCAAATGCATCCTTCCCAAAGCCTGGCAGCACTGCCATGGCTGTCCATCCATGTGCCACCTCTGCAGATCACCAGGGCTCCTCCTCAATGCTGGGTCTTGCTCTGAGAGCCAAGGCACCTGTGAAAGGCAACTGCAGATCCTGGGTGGTTAGAAGTTGATTGGAAGGTCTAGCTTGCAAATCAAACCAGAGAGAGAAACTTTTGCAGGACCCAGGAGACAGAAACTCAGCTCACACTGAAGGTGAAGGGTGCCCTGAGCCCGGGGCTCGTGTGAGTTCCTGGCTGTGCCTCAGGAGTGTGGGGTCACCTGAGGTGAATCATCTGGGGCTGCTTCCCCAGCTGTAAAGCAGGATAATACTTCTGTTCTCACCTCAGTTTGTCTTCTCTGTTTAGATTTCAAGCTCCTCAGGGCTGTGTCTGATACATGTATGTACAGTTCCTGGCTTAATAGAGTCATGATCCAAACTGAAGCCTCCAGGCACTCCTGGATATTATATCACTGCTAATTTCACAAGAGGTTGCAATCAAATTCCTGTATAGGGAAAAAAAAAAAAAAAAACCAACTGAAAAAATCCCAGAAAGGAATAAAGCAAGCTATTAAAAACTGAGGAACACTTTTGCTGAAGTGGAAATAATGGTACTTTGTCCCAAAATGTATAAAATATGTATTGCAATTAAATTCTCTATTGCCAAATTGCTCTACAATTAAAAAACACAGAAGCTTGAGTGAGGCAATTAGAATAATAGTAGAGTGTTAATTATAGCTTGATGGATTCTGCATGCTGTCAGCAATTACCTTCCAAGTGTGCACTTCTGAACCAACTCCAAATCCACAAAAAGACACCGGCAGAATTAGAAGTATCTTCCGTGTTGGCATGCCTTTGCCATTTTAAAATTTGTTTTCATAAATACTTTTATAAGCTATTTAATTAGATTTAATGAGGTTTGAGGAAGAAACATCCTCCATGCTGCATACAGACTCCAGCACAGGCATTGACTTGGGGATGAGGGAGAGCACAACTGAGAAGAGTCTAATTTCCTTCCAGCTGCCCTTATTCTCTGTGCAAGGATATCTTGTGCACATCTGAGGTGACTGGACCCAGGTTCCAGCAGAGTTGCTTCTAGCTTTCTGTTTTATAAAGGTTATCTAAAGTTTTTTGATCTCTCTCTCTCTCTCCCCATGGGAAACCCCATACTTACCCTCTTGCCCTAATATTGAAAAATATTGACGTGAATTGAAGTTAATTGAAAAGTCTGGTTATCAACTCTGAAAACACTTTACAAGAAGCAAAAGGTCTATTTATTTCTATGATACCATCCCTACTGAGCAGGAGAAATCCTCTCCATAAAAGTGTTTTAGGGTCCAGCAGAAGACTTGACTGCTGTCTATGTCAGGCAGCTGGCTGAGAAGCTAAAAAAAAAAAATCCCTGTGCATTGTGTCAAATACAATTCCTGGTTCCATCAACCAATTTGTAAGAAATCTAGAAGAAAAGGAGAATAGGCAGGGGGTGGGAATGTCCTCACCCAGAGTGATAGCTTCTCAAAAATGTGTCTCCTCTCACACTTCCCTCACATCATCAAGGCAGCATTTCATCACCATGATCACTGATGCTGATGGTTGAGAAAGACCTTGCAAGATTTTTTGCCCAGTTTTAAGACTACAGGCAGGAATGCTGGAGCCCAGGCATTCAAAAGCCAAATTGCTCATCACTCTAAAGGCTGGCTTGTCACCTGCCTTCCTCTTCTGTCTGCTGCTGATAATGCTCCAGCGTTCAGCTTTTGCTTGCTGCTGGTTCTTACTCACTGGTATGGAGAACAGATGTGCCTTCATCCTCCTCATCATACTCATCAAGCTGCCAAAACTCCACATCCTGCATGGGGAAGAGACATTGAGGCTTTGACATGGGACTTTGACAACCTGTGGGCCAAATGGAGTTTCATGGGTTGGGCTTATCTGCAAATTCAACATCATACCTGCTTAATATGAACTTACTCTCCAGGTGACAGCAATCCAGCTTTGATGCCTTCCATGAGTTTATACAGCTTAGATTCCACTCTGAACAGCCTGAAATGCCAGTGCCCTTGTGCAGCCTGTGGTTTTTTGGGGAGAGATGCCTACGATGAGCAGCATGGTTGGAGCATCCTGCAGTGCGGTGCCCCGTGCTGTTCAGGAAGGAAATACGGCTCTGTCCCTGCACGCAGGAGCGATCGGCAGTAGAAGGCTGCAAATTTAATCAAAGGTAGTGGAGGCAGGATTGCCCTGTGACATGCGTTTCTCTCCCTAAAATATCCCCTTCTCCCCACGAAACTCCTGCTGTAAGGGGTTAAAGCACACTCCCGCCCGCCGTGGGCGCGCTAAACACTCCAAGAGCTTCCTTCCCTAAATGCTGTGCTGGGCCACATCCAAACCTGACCCGAGGCAGCTGGATGCTCTCCGGCGAGCTCGGGAGCAGCCTCTGGGTGCAGCCCCCGGAGCGCACGGATGCTCCAGGAGGAGCGGTGCCCGCGGTGCTCCGGGGGCAGCCCACGGCTCGACCCGCTGCGGGCTGGCTGCCCTCTCCATCGGCCCTGGGCTGGGCTTCCCCCCCTAAGGGCACATTCGGGACGTGCAGCCCGCGCTCAGGCGCGCTCCGGAGCGCGCGTCGGTAACAGCTCCGCTCCTGCCGCGGGGTCGTGGCGGGACACGCGTGTCCCTGCGGAGTGCAGCCCCCCCGGAGACGGACCAGCCGGGGTGCAGGGGTGCCGCCAGGCCCTGGTGTTCCCGCAGCTCTCGGGGTTTAGGGGAGGGAGGGTTTGGGAGCGCGGGGTCGAGCGCGGGCGCGGTCCCTTTAAGCGGGGCAGCGCGGGGGGGCGGCG
>VZRH01001498.1:1012405-1050572 GCA_013397555.1 Urocynchramus pylzowi | reverse complement strand
AGCTGGGGCGGGCTGGCTCTGCCCGCCCTGCCCCGGGACCTGCCCCGCTGGCCGCGGCACGTGTGAGTACCGGGGGCACCCGCGGGGGCGGGCCGGGGGGCTCGGGCAGGCGAACCGCCGCTCTTCGGCTTGTTGTCAGGGGCAGGGGAAGTTTGAACGAAAATCCCCGCGGAACTCCGGTTTGTTTAGTTAAGTGGAGCAGGCGCTGGGCTTGTCCCGTGATCTGGGGTCCCCTCCGGCACCCACCGGGCGCGGGGATGGGGCCGACGGAGGCGGCGGTGCGGTGCTGGTCCCGGGTGAAAAGCCGGGGCTCGGGGCTCTCCGTATCCCCGTCCCATGCCGGGCTGGCCTCCGGGTGTCCCCGAGGAAAGGGAGCCGGGAGCGGGTTTGGTCTCTTAGCGATGGGATCTGCTGGAGATAACGGCCAGCTTGGGCTTCCGAATCCTTATTAGGGCATCGTCCATCCATCCATCCGTCCGTCCGTCCGTCCGTCCGCGCCGTCCCTGCGGGGCGCGCCCGGATCCGGAGCCCAGCGCCGCGGCCGCGCCCGCTCTTGTGGCTTTGGATGTGCCAACTTTTTAGTCTGTGAAATCCAGGGGATCGAAAGGGAGTCGAGGGCTTGTGGGGAGTTTGGGTAAAACCCAGGTGTTTTCCAGCCGAGGCGGCGCGGCTGGCTGCGCTCCCTCGGTGCTTGGTGTGCGGCGGGGCCGCTGAGCTGCCGTGTGTCGGTGTATCGGTGTATCGTATGTCCCGGGGGCAGCTGAGCTCCGAGCCCCGCACCTGCTGGTTGCCGCAGCACCGGGGATGTTTGTTTATCCCTAGGAGGGGGTTTTAAAGTGCTCAGGTTGGTGTCCAAGCACTGGACGGTGTCGCTGTCATTTCCCGGGAAGCGCGGCGCGTCCGCTCCCGTTGTGGGACCGCTGCTCTGGGCTCGTGGGAGCCGAAATAAAACATCAGACACTTGATGCTCAGGAGATTCGGGGGGAGATGTGTGCTTAGCATTGGCAGTTCGAGTCGTTTAACAGTCCAGGAGTCTGTGTGTGCTCACAAACTTGTATAAATAAGTGCCCTGAACTGTTAGTTAACTTTGAGAAATCAGGATCCAGAAAAGGAGAGGGAAACAGCCTTTCTGCTGTTTGAACAGATTCATAAATTATCGAATCTCTAAAACCCCTGGTTGTAATAGATACTCCTCAGACCTGCCAGGAGAGAGGACGGTCACTGAAGTGTTGCTGGAGATCATCCAGCTCCTTATTGAAAAGAATTATTAGAGGTTTGTCGGGTTCTCCTGGTGGTATTCACTTTTAGCTGCAGAAATGCCTTGTTTTACATTAAATTATCGCGTCTCATATTGAGAGGAACGTGTGGCCTCTGCATTAAAGCCCTGACTCATCCCATTCACCTGTTGCTCTGAAGGATCTTTCCCTCACCTTTCAGAGCAAGCTTTTAATAATTCCAGCATTCCTATGCACCTCTTAACAGAGGACAGTGTATCTTTGTTTGGGCAAGGAAGTGCGTTAATAACCCAGACAGAACAAATTTATTGTTGTGTGTTTTTTTCCGGAGTGCTGATACCCAGGAGTGTCTTTTTCAAATGGAGCAGGTTTTGGAGTGTCTTGTGTTCAGTTCGAATTTTATTGGTGAAGTAAGAGCAGGTATAAATCTTTGCTATGGACCCGTGGGCTGTTGATCTTTTACACACGTAGAATATGATTTGTAACTTTGTATATTGCAAACTAAGTGTTGGTTAAATTATGATTTTTGTATCTGAAAATGCAATATTAAGGCTTTTTTCCTTCTTCTTAGCTAGTGTAAAAAGACAACGTTGAAGCTATTGCAAATGCTTCTGTTTTTAGAGTAATAGTTTCTAATTACTAAAAATTACTTAAAATTACCTATTTCAATTTAGAAGCACAAGGATGAAGCATGTTTTTCAGGCTTAGTGGCATCGTAAATGTTCATTTTTTGTGCAGAGAGTTAATAACTCACTTCTTTACTGGTTTAATGTTCTCTATAAAAGCACCATGTGCTAGCAAAAAGTTACCTCTGTGCAAGTATCTCTGTTTGTTATTGGATTTTTGATTTTTTTTTTTTTTAACGTGCCCTTTGAAAGAAGAAGAATGTGAAGGTGCAGATGTGAAGGTCTGTAGTGGGAGTGCAGCCCAGGGGTTCTCCAGCCATAACCGGGGGAGAGGCAGGCGATGTTGGAGCTGAGCATCCCTGAGCTCCGTCCCTGCCGGGCAGGCTGTGTCCCGCCGGAGCTGTTTGCTCCCCGGGGTGATAAGCTCGGGCATGTTCGATCGCTAATAGGAGACGAGATAAAATCCAGTTTCCAGTGACTCTGGTGGCAGTGCTTTAACTTCATTAAGGCTCTATTGAACAATCCCTCTTTAGCAGGTTATCTTTATTCCTAACGAGTGCCACAATGCTGAGGCAGTGCTTGGAGTCGGCTTTCAGTGTGGTGCAGATAAAGCTTTTGTTTGTCGGGCTGGAAATGCGGCTCGGCAGCCGGGGAGGGTTCTGGAACAGACTTAATCACGCCGCGTATTTTGTCAACAGGACTATCAGTACCGAGGAAAAGCACTGGGGCTTTTTGAAACTATTGTTATTTCTCTGCTGGCAGCAGAGCTCGGAGTTGTAATTTTTCTCCCAAGCTTTCAGAAGGAATAGCTGATATGCAGAGAGGCTGCAGTCACTCACATTTAATGTAGTGTGGCATGGGGTGGTTTTCAGGGTTGTTTTTGTGTTTGTTTTTTTTTTTTTTTTTTCTTAAAAGCAACAGGCAGCTCAGCACTGTGTACCAGTTATATAAGTGTTCTTGACTTGCTGCACAGGGCACGTTGCAACACTGCCATGACCCATCCTGTCCTCGCAGCAGCACCCAGCTGCAGCTGGGAAGGGTTCCTGGTCCTGGGAAGGGTGCACGGAGCTCATGTCTTGTGGTGTTTATGTCTGAAGTTTGTTTTTACAGTAGAGTGTTACATGTGGCATAAAGTTTAGGGCTAAGCTTAAGTACAAAATGCTTCGTGCCCCAAAAATGCCAGGGCTTCAGCAGTGTTGGTGATGTAGCACATCCCCTGAATCCTCTGCTTCTGTCACTCCATGCATCTTGATTTTTGAGCAGTGACAGAAGAGATATTTCCTTTAGGCATCATGTATGACTGAGGGTTTTTTCCTTTTCTATTTAGTGATAAAGCAACAGTATTTTAGTTACAGCTTTTGGTGAGGAGATTTGGGGACAGTGAGGCTGTGGTTGGATAGTTAATTCATTGCTAGCATAGTCTGCAGGAAAGAAAGTTTTTATTTTAAAGAGAAGTATTGTGCATTTTTGACCCAAATGACTAGGGGATATTTTGGGGGATATTGACCATCTGTGCATGGACCCTTCTGCCTCTGGGTCAGTGTGCATGTGCCTGGCATGTCTGGGAAAAGGCAGCATCCCCAAGTACCCAGGAGAGCTGGGCTAAGAGCTGCTCTCTGTTTCCCAGGAAGGCTCCAGGGTTTGGCTGTACGGATAAGTTGCCCCGAAGCACCAGCTGCATGCGTGTTGGCTCTTTGCACTGTGCTGCTGCTCTCTGGAGAGATCAGGGCAAAGTGTCTGAATGCTTTATAAAGTCCTGTGGGTGCCTGTCAGAGGTTTCAGGGTCTGGAAGTGCATTTGAACTAGGAGTCAGGAGCAGACTCTTTCTGGGCTCAAGTGTATACACGCAAAGATTTTGTTCAGTGAAACTTAATGTTTGTGCTCAAAATTACTTATAAATGTCTTGCTGAACCGGGATTTTCATGTGTCAGGTCCTGTAGATTTGCTTTCACGTGTTAGGGTAGCTTCTTTGCTTGCTTGGTAAGGGGCTCTGCTGATGCTGGTTGCATGGGATTTTTTGGGAGAAGGGCATTACTTGCCCTCGGGCTCCGGAGTAAGTCTGCTCCTGCAGATGCTGGGAGAGGAGATGGTGCGGGGGACTCTCCTGTGCCAGTGCTGGGTGGGGGGAGTGCTGCTGGCAGTGCCTCTCCTGCATGTCCTGCTCCAGGCCTGCTGAAATAATGGAACAAAGATTGAGTAATGGTCACCCTGGGCTGCTGGCCCCGCAGCTGCGGAGCTCTCAGCGTGTGCCGGCTGCCCGGGGGCTGCGGCGCTTGGAAGGACGCCTTGGGAGCGGGATGTGGCTGGGTGCAGGTGGCTGTCCCTCTCCCTCCTTTTGGGACAGCAGTGCAAACCCAGACGCCGGCCGGCGGCTCCCGGCTGGTGGTGCTCCAAGGAGGTTTCCCTGCTCAGGTGGACGGTGCTTGTGGAGGAGCTCCTGCGTGGCTTGCAGTGACACCCGGCTCTGGCGCTTCCTGCAGCGCTGTCCTTGCCAGTGGCCCTGCTCCGGACAGTGCCCGGCCGCAGGGCTGCGGGATGGCTCTGCACCCTGCGGGGTTGCAATTCCTGCACTGGAGCTTGGCCCGCTGGGTACCAGCACAGCCCCTCCTCGCCAGGCCGGGCCGGCTGCTTAAGCACAAATAAATACAAGTGCTTGCGAGTAAATCCACCCTTCCTGTGCGAACATGTGTCGGCGGATCCGCTGACCACCCTCAGCATGCCGCAGTATTTATTTATCAGCTCCTACAGGAGGGCAGCAGTTAACAGCAGCCCTCTGCATCTGCTGTCCGAGCTTCTCATCCATCCCACGCTGAGCCACAGCCGGGGCAGAAACTGGCTCGTCGGACTAGGATTAAAAAATAAATATTCCGGTAAGAAAGGAGAAAATACCCCCACTTAAGAAGCCCTTCTGGGTCTCGCAGAAGCCCCTGGCTTCCAGTGAAATGAACCTCCTCTGCATATTCCTCTCTTCTTTTGAGAAACTTCACGGCATTTAATCACTTTGAGACTTTTCCTCTCTGCAGTGACTGCAATTTGAAACGCAGGGGTCCCATACAAAAGAAGCAAGTGCTCAATGGGCTGTGTTAATATTCAGTGCCATTTACAATGGGTGCAGTTTGAAAAGGGGAGAATGGATGTTCTGGGAGCTGGGGGAGGAGGAGCTGCAGAGGGAAAATTCCCAGGACAGGGGAAGCAGAGTCTCAGTAGGCAATAGAAAAGAAACAAAACCAAAAAAAAAACCGAACACACCATCGAGTGTTCTCCAGAAAAAAAAAAAATCAACTATTATGTGTTAGGTACAGTTTAATATTTTTTTTCTTTGCTTGTGCAAAGTGCTCTGCAGCCTTCTGGATGTAAGGTTTGGGGGTGGCTGAGCTTTGCAGGATTTCCTGCTTGGAATTTAAGGAGCAAATGTGAGGTTGATTGTCTTATCCCTTCTCTTGTTGGCATCAAGAAGGTAAAGGTGGTAAACGAATACATTTGGGACCCCAGACACTTCAACAAAGCACTTCAGGTACTTAAATGCTTCCTCAAGCGTGGGTGAGATTTCACTTCCCTGCTTAAGCTGCTGCTGGAGTTCTGTCTCTGATGGGGATTTGGGCAGATAGAAGCACTTCGAAGTGGGGCTTTATTTGGTGTGTGAGCCTTCCCTGGTGCTGGGAAGTGCAAGAGCACTGGAAGGATGGTCCCAGCCTGCTGGAAGGGCTCAAGGTGGTTTCATGTTGAGGCAAATCCCCCAGGAACTGTCCCTGGAATGCCCTTCTGACTGTGCTTGCACCTGGGCTCATGAATATACCAGCATCTCCCACCGGTCTGCAGGGCACCTGGGAATTGCTGAGTGCCACCCTGGGCATGCCCCAGCAGTGCCTGCCTTTGGCTTCTGAGTGCTTTGATCCATCCTAGAGGGGCTCAGGTTTTGTCTTGAAGTTGGAGTGGCTGCAAATTGGGACGATGGCTCTCATTCCTCAATGGCCAGCCCTGCTCAGGGTTTGTGTATTGGCCCTGATTTGTGTACTGGCCCTGGCTGGTATGTTAGCCGCACCCAGAAACTCTCAATTAGGGCTGCAGGGCTTTTAATTGATCTCGTTGGCTGCCCTGCCAGACACCTTGGATTGAGTTAGCTCAGCTCATCAGCTTTTAACACAATCATTTTGTGCTGCTAACCTAATCACCCAGTGTGACTCCCTTGTCTTGCAGTGTGAGCTCGATGGGGTCATGGGGATGAATGCAGCAGAGATAATTTAGACTAATGTTGCTTGGGAGAGCCATCTGTGGAAAATCCAGGCTTCAGGTTGATCAGCTCTCCAGGACCTGGGCTGGGCAGGAATTAGCACCTCATGCAGGGTGAGGGGAGTGATTTAACATAGAATTTAGCTTTGGTGAATAACAGTAAACAAATGAAGCACCTTGGTCTGGATTGTGGTTTCATAAAAAAACTGGGCACCTCCTGACAGCTCTCCCTTGCTGTTTTTTGGTGGCATGTAAAAAAAAGAAGCAGATTGTGAGGCTCCAGGGTGTGCAGGAAGAAACAAAGGGTTTCTTCCTGCACACCCTGGAAAAACACCTGTTTCCTGGTACGTCCAGCTATTAAATAATGAACTACAATATTTTTTTTTTTGTTTCCTAGCATGGGTAGAGGCCTAAGTCAAGGACCAGGGTGCTGTTGTGCTAATGCACCACATGAAATACCTATTATTGTTGTAGCTGAGTCATCCATTAATAGTTAACCAGGTCCTGTGCTGCAGCCCAAGTCCTACAGCCCCAGCCTGCTCTGGCTTCAGAGCAGGACCACAACATATGTAATAGGTTACACTCTCTCATTATGTTTTCAGCACGTTGTCTCTCAGGCCACAACCATATAATTTTGGAGATGTCTAGAAGCAGGCCCTGCTATTTTGGGGACACCTCTCAGGACCTGATGACGTGTCACATCCAATTCCAGGAGCATGGTTCACTTCCACGTGGTTCCATTTTCAGTTTGAGTAAGAATTGAAGGACAGGCCTCAAGCTGCAGCCATCTGTGTAGCTTTTATTAACCATGCTGGATGTGCAGACAGAATGGTTGGTTATTTGCACCTGCTTTGGCAGTTTTGTAGCTTCCCACAGTGGCTCTGCATGGATTTCAGGAGGAAAAGTATAGGGGACTTAACAATTGAACAATTTGATATAGAGCTACAGATTCTCAAAATGTTATACACAAGTTGCATTTGAAAATGCATTATCTGCCTAAAGCTTTGCTCTGGAGGTAAAAGCTTTATGTGCAAGAGAATTTGTTTTTGGTTTTTTTTTTTTTTTTCTTTCCAGGGTGGGAGACAGGGTTTGGGTAGTGTTGATGTTGCTGCTCATAATGGGGCAGTAACTTGTGTGAATTTTCCTTTGGTGTCTTTTCTTGGACCTGTTGGGGCACTATCGTTATTTTTTGAAATTAGCAGAGGTTCAGTCTTAAATGTAATTCTTATAAATCCTACTCAAGTTTACTTGGTTGCATGTTGCAAAAGTTTCCCCTTTGAAAAGGGGAAAAGAGGATTCCTTTCAGATTAGAGAACACACCCTCCTGAGTTCTGTGGCAATTTGGCTGTGAAGTCTTGAACTGAAATGCTTTTTCCTAGACCACCTCCTCCAATTTTCAGGGTTTTTTTTCTCCCTATGGGAAGGCAGACAAACCCTCAGGTGCAAGGAGGAAATGAGAAATTCAGAATGCCAAGTCTGGGCAGTGCTGCTTCCCACTTGCCCACACACACACAGGGACAGGGATTCATTCTCACCACTTACATGTTTCTCTGGTTGCCCAAAGCCTGTGATTTTGGGATGGGCACTTTCCAGCATAGAACCCTGTTGTCTTTCAATGCTGTGAATGCTCCTCTGCTCTGGAGAGCTTACCATCAACCTTAGCTACTCACCAGCCTCTCTCCAAAATACTGACCTGCAAATTCCAAATACACTTTGCCTAGCTGGTGTTCAGGCTGCTTTATAACTTCACTTTATAGTGTGTTTTAGCCTGCTGCATGCCAATATAAACACAAGTTCTCTATGTTATCTGTCATCTAAAAAGTACTCCTTAGAAGTGCTGGCTGTCCAGCAGGGTGTGCAGCCTGTGTGGCAGTGCTGGGCTGATCCCCAGTGCAGATGGGACTGGGGCTGAACTGGTGGAAGACACTCAGTTGGAGGTGACAGGTTTGGTGGATGTTGATTTGTAGTTGTGTTTATGGATGCAGTGCTGGAGGTGTCCTGTGTGTGTAGGTGCTCCCCTGGGCTTGCTGTGGGTGATGTCCATATAGGAGTGGGGTGGGGGGGGGAAGCTGCTGGTCTGTGGATTGTGTCCTGGGTAATAAAACAGCGATTGTAGGAAACAGCCTGGCTGGAGGCCCTGTGAAAAATTGCCCCCTAAATGTGTTCCAGTTGTCCAAACACCGGTGCCCCTCCTCGCTGTGCTGTGTGCAGGGGGAGCCTGCAGCTCTGCTGCTGCCTGGGGAGCAGCCCCAGGCACCCTTTGCTGCCTTTTTGCTGTTCCTCTGCCATCCACCCGGGTTTCAGAGCTGTGGAAAAGTACCAGGAACAGTCCTTTAGCATAGGTTTAAAAAATGTCCTCTAGCAGTCTGGACAGGATGAGCTCTTCTGCAGCATTCCATGGGCAGGCAGCCTGAATTTGGCTGTTTCCCAGCACAGGGTGGTTGCTTTGAGATGGAGCTGGAAGGTGCGTGGAGCCATGGGATTTCTTCCTCTCTCAGGAGACTTTGCAGCCTCAGGGGAATGAGAGAATGGAGGGGTATGGCAGGGATGTGTCCATGGCCTGTGTTGGCACTGACCCCTCTGTCACTTGCTAAGGGTGAGGAGGTGGATATTGATGCCTGGATGTTCTACTTCTCCCATGCCCAGTTACTTCAGTGCTCACCCACCTGCCTGGTGGTGGCAGAGGCATGGGCAGAAATGCCAGGTGCTGTGACACAGGGCAGTTGGCTGCCTGTGGCATGGCCTTGCTGGGAGCCAGGAGAGCATCCCGTGCTCTGTTTGTCCATGTAACTCACTGTAAACCTTTGTCCCCTTCTGAACTGCAGCAAAGTCACATCCACACTTGTATTTAATTTGTTTTGGCAATATGGGGAGGCTTCTCCTGTTTTAGGAGATTTAAACAAACCATGTGATGTTTTATTTTGAAAGGTGTCATAATAGTTTGTGCTTTTTCTTTGCTAAGCGTATTTTTGTGCTGTTCCCGTCTGTTGCTCTATAAACAACTCTGTTCATTCTTTTTCCTCCTTAAACAAGTAATCTAAGTCAGAATTCCTGGCTTTCGAGCACCTTTGGATTCTTTTGGAGTAGTGCATGCATTTTGCATATAAATCAGTAAATAAAGGATAGTGTGGGTTTTTTTGACTTCTCTGAATTGGAAGGATTTGTGAGAGTTGTTCCATCTTTGTTTCACATGGTTATAAAACTCTTGTGTCTCTCCTCTCCCACTTTCCAACCTTTATTACTGAGGTGGTGGCCACCCAAAAGCTGTTGAGGTTGATTTAATTAAAGGGGTTTGAATGATTGTTTATAAGGGTGGATAAATAAACTTTTTCTGTTACAGTAGGTTAGAAAATATTAGAATGGGTACCTAGGCAGACTCCACCTTTGCTGTGTGAGTGGGCAAGGAGAAGTTCTCTGGTTTGGGAGGAGGAGTCTTCAACTCTGCATAGCTGAAGCTTCACTCTGATTTCTGAGCACTTTTATCCAGAATTGTCACCTGTTTTGCCTGCTGGACAAGTAGCTGGCAGCCTGTCCCTCCATCCCACAGGAATGCAGTGGGACTCCTGCAGTTTTCAGCTTTTTTCCTGCTGGTGATCTCTGTGAGGCTGAGTCCAGCTCCCCAGTGAAGCTGCTTGGCTTCTGGCTCCTTGGTGAGCTGAAGCTCTTCCAGGAGCTCTGGTTTTGTCCTTGCTGACCTTACCAGCAGAGACATTAACTGGTCTTTGAGTTCATCTCCTTGGACAGAAAGGTGTACAGATCCAACAGGATGTGTTAGGCTTACACTGTCTACTTCAAACAACAGTTGGATTGGCTCCTCCCTGGTGCAATGATCTCTCTGAGGAAGGTACTGATGTTTACCCAGTTTTCCTGAGAAAGGAGGTTGTGCAGTGGTCCACGTGTCTGTTCTCTTCCCCCAGAGCTTTTGATGCTGTTGGCCAGCTTCACTTTAAGGGGTGAACTCACATTTGGAATGCCTGCCTCTTCCATAGGCTGCAGGCTGAGGAGAGTGGCTGTATCCCCCCTGAGGGAAGGGAGGCAGTGTGAGATTATCCTGTATGAGAAATCAGAGACTCTCTGTGGGAGAGAGCAGTGCTGTTTAACCATCCCTGCAGGAGAAGTGGGTGACAGAGTCCCAGCTGTGAGGCAGAGCTGTGCTTATTACCTCTGTTGTGAGGTTGGTGAAGGAGGTGTTCAGAGCCTGGCTGGAATGGTGCTGGTGTTATCTGATATCCATAGCCAGGAGCAGAGGATTTGGTGCTGGATTACCCCTTGTATTGTTCCTGTGAACAGGGGATTGATGTAATGGAGAAAGCACCCAAATCCTGGCCTCTTTGGGGACCAGCATGGTTTCCTCTGTGATGTCTAAAGTGATGTCAGCAGTGTAGTGGAGGAGCATCTCAGCCAAAGCAGCAAGCTCTTGTGACTGCCACGGCCACAGCTAGGGATTTGGTGACTTGCTGTTCCTCTTGAAGCAGAATTTCCAGGAAGAAGGTGCCTTCACAGCCTCTGGGCATGGGGCTGTCAGCTGTGGATGAGAAGGAATGGCCCTGGGTGTCTGCATCCCTCTGACTGCTGCCTGGGGCTTCTTCCCTGCTAGCCACTCAAGGGGTCTGGGATTTACACCCCTGTGGGGAGAAGGCAGAGCCATGCAGCTGGGCAGCATCCTTGGGAGATGCCAATCACAGCCCAGGCTGTTTACTACAGTTTTTCTCTCGTAGTTCCTAGCACTTGAGACAAGTGTTACCACTTTGTGGTCTGCTTCACAAGAGCCTGAGCTGTCCTTTCAGCTGGCAGGGACACTGGGACTGTGCTGCATCCCTCTGTGTGTGATAAGCATGGTGTGCTCAGGCTGCCTGGGCTCTGTGTCCTGCTGTTTACTTTGTTTGTTTCTCTCTTCAGCTGGGAATACTCCAGCCAGCTCAAAGGCAGGGATTGAAGCACCCCTTGTGCAAGTCATAATGTCAGCATGGGGCTTGCTGGGGAATGGGCTGTGCAGCATTAAGCCATTTAGGTTTGTCACAGATCTTTCTTTTTTCAAGTCAAAAACCACAAATCCACCCTTCTGGGGGAGGATGAGGTGGCACCTGAGCACTTGGGGCTGTGTTAATTAATGTTGCTTTGTTTGCGAGATGCGTGGTTAAAAGAAGAGGAATTCAGCACAGGCTTACAGGTCTGTGCATTTGGAGACAAAATGGGGAAGTTTCCCTGTCCAACAAGTTCCAATTGCTTCCTCTATGGTTTCCTGAGTAATTCTGACTGCTGGTTATCAAACAGTCTCTCTTGCCATGGCAGGGTGCATCATTCCCCAGATCTCCCTTTGGACCACCACCTTTGGACTACCATCCATCCCTGCAGGCTCCCTGGGCTGATGGCAGCTGGTGGCAGGGAAATTTCCAATCCTCTGGGAATTCAGTTTCCTGAACACAGCTGTGTGAGAATAACAGCAACAGACCTCATAAGACTGGGACTGGGAGTGAATTGAAAATGTGCATTGAAATATTTTGGGGAGATTATGGTCTGTTATAACTTAAAAAGCAGGAAAGCCCTCAAAAGGCTTTTAGGTTTGAAATGCAGAATTCCTCTTGACTTGTTTGAGTGACTTTGGAGCCACCTGACTGTGCCAAATGTGGAAGAGCAGAGCTGGTCCTTCTCTTGGCATTCCTGTGGTGTTGGGAAGGGGTTGCAGGATGCCCATTTAGGTCTGGTCAGTGGGGACAGCCAGCCCCTCCAGCACCCCTCACTCTGCCAGGCCTTTGCCATTCACTCTGGCCACTTCCACTGAGGGCTTCCAAGCCAAGGTGAGCCAGCTCTGTGTGTAATATTTGATGGTGTTTTGGGGCAGTATGTGGCTCTCTGACTCACACCCCACCTGCCACCATGGTTGTTTTCCACCCTTGCTCTGCATTTAGCCCAGTGTCACAACACTGGTCTCCCTCAGCTGAAATCATCCCTCCAGCCCTCACCTTATGATGTCTATGGGGACTTGTTGGGAAGCAGGGCAGGAAGAAATGCCAAGCTGATGCAGGCAGGATCTGGCCTTGCTTTGGTGAGACTCAGCCTGAAAATAGCCCTGTAATTAAAGCAGTGAAGATCCATCTCACCTAATGTAACCCTATAATATTAGGCTTTATGGATAAGCTAGAGATTGAGTTTTCTCAGTTTTGTGGAATGGCATGGGTATTTCCACAGGACAAGTCAAACATTGTCCCAGGAGCCATGCAAGCAAAAGTCCAAGTGTGGCTTGTCCTTTGGTGCTTGTGGATGGGGCATTGGGATGTGGTTGGATCCTGTCTGGGAGAAGAGACTGCCCAGAGCTTTTTCACAGCATGATCATCTCTGTAAAGGCCAAGAAAACTTGATCTGGAAGCCTGTTTTATTTGTTCATTCCTAACTCCAGCCCTGCTTTGAGGGGAGCACATGGAGGCCATCAGCCTTGCTGTCCTGGCACAGCCATGTTCCCCTCCTGGAAGAACGGGTTCATGGTGATATTTGAAATGCAACAGAAAACCCACCTTCCTTCAGAGTTTTGACTCTTGAATTTTTCATATTGGGCAGGGTTTAAAGTTTTCTGCAACATTCAAGGAAAGTTTTGGTTTCCCTTTGCCCACATGTCAGCATTCCTGAACAAAGCAGCCTCAAGATTTGTGGAGCAAATTCTTGAAATTCTGCAAATGTTTTGAGCCAGAAAATGTTTCCAGAAACTGCCTGACCTAAGAAAGAGTTGGTAGGACTTGGGCATAGCTTAGGAAAAATGAATAAGGCATTTTTATCCCTCTTTAAATTAGCATCATTCTGACCAAAACCACCATTCCCATCTTGAGAGCTGCTGCACTCTGCCACCTTGTTGTTCTTAAACCACAACTGTGCTTATTTGAATAAACCAGATAAAAAAGATAGATATTTTAAAACTGAGGTTTTCCCTGTTCCTGCACCGACTTCCCCAGTGATCTTAGTGTCATTTAAATCTGAAAAGGAGTTTAGATGCTTCAAAGTGGACTTGAAAGAAGGGGAAGTAAGGGTCTGTGTGTCAACTCCTGTACCTGCAGGCACTGCAAACCTGCTTTTGGGCTACTGGGAGTGCTCTTCTCTACATGTTCTTCTCTGAAGGTTGTGTATCACATAACCTTGTTTCTAAAGGTGAAAGCCCAAAGCAGACCCATTGCTGTTTTGGCCCAAGTATAGCTTTTGTTTTAGTTTTCTTGCTGTTGTTGTTTTTGTGAGCACATTCACAGTGCTGGGGGATTTTGGTATTAACATCTTCTCTTCAGAGAAGGGGTTTGACTCAGACTGAGATTGCTGATTGATTCCCTTTTTTGCCCTCCCCCTTTTTCCGGTTGAAGTCAAGAACCACTTCAAAGGCTCAGATGTGTTGGTGCCAGACGCCACACAGTTATTGTTAGAAGAATTTGAAATATAATTGGAAACAAACCTTTGTTCAGCCAGGCGGATCTGGCTGTTGACTTTCACTCACGACAGAGGTGGGTGCTCAGCCTCTTCTGCTAGATTTGATGTCTACACACTTGTCATGGCAGATGAATTACCCCCATGAATTTACATCTGGTAAATATTTGCAAAATCTGGAAAATGCGTATTTTTAAGGAGGTTTTTTCCTACCTAGGAACCCACACTGACGCTCAAAAGTTGCCAGCATATTTGTGGAATTCCTTGCAGTAATAAAACACATCAAATTGGTCTTGGCAGGCTGATTTCAATAGAGATGCTCCAAGTCCAGGTTTCTCAGCTTGTCCCACTTCCTTTTAAGCCTCGTCTCTTCTGTGGGATATAAGGATGTTGTTCAGCGTAATATCGAAAACATTTATAAAAGCCTGGATAATACAGATGTCGGCACTCATTTCAGCTTTATTTGCTGAGGCAGCAGAGGCTGGTGTGGGAGGTTTGCAGCCCAGCTCAGTCAGTTCTCATGGTGAAGCCCAGGAGGCTGGAGACTTCCCAAGAACCCAGCAAACCTTTGCCCGTAGCAGCCCTTGCTTGCCTGGTGCTGAGCACAAGCTGTTGTTTTCATACCCCATAAGATTACATTGCAAACATGGTACCTGTGTGCAAGGTGCACAGTGTGTTTTAGGTTCCTGTTTCTTGTACTTATTTCCTGTATAAATTTAGAAGAGTGCACCAGGTCTGTCTTGGATCAGAGTTTGAACTGTGCACATTAACCCAGAGTATTGCCCCAGGACTCGTGTGCCACTCCATGTTGTGTTATGGTGTGACCACCTGGGCATCACTTTGTCCCTCCTCGCTGCAGGTACCTGATTTGGCCTTCCCTTGTGCCAGGATGATGGTCTGAGACATAAAAGCATTAGTACAGTGGGGTGCAGGGAGCTGGGTCCCTCCTGGAGGCTACTCCTGCAGCCAGACTTGGACAATAGGGTCCCTCTGGAATTTAACAGGTCCTTTAACTGTGGTTATGTTGCTGGATTTGGTGTTTCTTCTCCTTTTAATTTGCCTCCCCTACCAAAAACACCAGTCTCATTGCATATGGCTGCCTGTCTGTTGTTTATTATCTTTGCTACACTGTGGTTAGTGCTCACACATGATATTTCTTTGGTTTCAGTACAGACTGAGCGGGTTGTTCGCCCCTGGATCCAAAAAATGTAAACTATTTATAAATGAAAAATACTCTTCCAGTTTGAAAGTGCTGTGTTGTCCCCTTTCCATCCAGCATGTGCACATTTGTCTGTTCTCCTGTAATCCCACTGATGTAAGTCCAGATTTCTAATAATTTATGGGACTGGGGGCTGTCTGGAGAAATTTTGATGGGACCTTGTGCTCATGGGGGAGAACACGAAGCAATAGCGATAAAAAGTAATGGAAAAATGTTATTTGGCTGTGCTGCATTCAGTGCAGATATGGCCCCAAACTCAGATAATCCTTCCTGCAGAGTTCAGGGATTCTTGATTTTGATTTTCCAGTTGGGCTCATCTCCATAATAAGCAACTCTTGAAAAACTGGGACAAAAAAACTTATTAGTGTGGCTTAAAATGGCCAGCGTGCTTTTTCTGGTACTCCTTGCAGTTAAACTGTGTTTGATCTGTTTTGAGCATGTACTTAGTTTTATATTGAGCTAAGAGCCTATGTTTAGTCTCCTTGGGAAGAAAAATAAGACAGGATTTAATAATATATTATGGGAGGCTGGGGTAAGTTTTCTGTGCCTGTTTGGACAGCAGGGCAGGAGGGGATGGGCTGGACCAGAGGCTGAAACAGTCAAACCCAGGGGCTTTATGGAGAAGAGGAGGCTGTGAAGGAAATACAAGGTGTTTAATTGAGGAGCTTGTTAGCCAGCAGCTGATGGGTTGTTTTTGTAAAGAACTACAGGGGAACTTGAGCTGAGTTGGTTTCCTGGTTGAAATGAGTGTTGCTCGGTGATGGGGCTGGTGAGAGAGGCATGTGGGGAGCAGAGCCCTTCAGAAAATGCTCCCAAGAGAGCAGGAGTTATTTTGATCTGTGGTGACATGGTTTTCCATGCAGCCACGGTGATGGTAAATGAGGTAGGACTGTCCTGCTTCCTGCTCAAATCTGGAAGATTAGCGGATAGCTGAAAAAACAGGTGGTATTTTTTGGAAGACTGTTCACAGCATCCCAGTGATTCATCATTTAAATGCAAATAGTGGAAACTTTCTCACTGCCAGTGAGTTCAGGCAGCCTTTGCCATGAAGCTACGATCAGTCAGTCTGTAAATGGTGCAAAACTGCAGTAGTGTAACCAGTGCATAGAGGAGTAAAGCATAATGAGTGTAAATTCAATATCCTTTCCAGGTTTTCTCTGGACACTCTTGGCACTGATGGTGATAATTCCTTGTTCTGTAAAACAACACTTGGTGGGAATATAGGGCTTGGGGTTTTTATTTTGACTGTTGGGGAGCTCCTAAATGCATTTGCACGTCTGTCTTGCACAAGACAGCACTTGCTGGAAAAGGCTGTTGCAGCCTGGCTGGGCCTGTGGAACAAAGCCTTTAATGTACTGATTGCATATTAATGAACAGCCAAGAAGGAGGGACGGTGCCAAAAAGCAGGGAGCAAGAAAGCCAACAATATCAGCACGAACTTTGCACTCTAGAAAGTGTGAAGTGATGTTGGTGAAAGGAGTTTACTGCACAAGTGGAACACTGTGGTCCCCTTTGATGCCCAAATTTCTCTGCTAGTAAACAGAGGAAGGATAATTGGCCAGAGGAAGGATAATTGGCCAGTGGAGCTGGGTGGGTTCCTGTTAACCCATTCTGTACCCCTTGGAATGCTCCCCACTCCTGAGTGTGTTTTGGCGCTGTGGGTGCTTGCTCTGGGGTGTTTGACGTGCTGTGTCTGACGTATGGAGCTGTAACACCTCTCCAACACATGGGGTTACCATCCACATCTGGTTTGTATCACCCTCAGTGGTTTTATTGCAAGCTGTAGTGCTCCATCTGCACCCTTTCCCTTGCCCAGTTCTGTCCCACAGCATCAGGAAAGCGAAATCCCAGCCTGGAAAAAGCTACAAAATAGGCTGGTGTATGAATTAATTAATATAATGGCTACTGATAGCAGTGTGCTTTTCCTGGCATTTGGCAGAAATTGGATATCTTGGCTCTTGCCTCTTCATTAGCCTGGTTTCCAAATCCCAAGCTCATTACCAAGTCCCAGGGATGTGGGTTTTGGGTTTTTCTAGGGCTCCCCACCTGCTTGGAAGCCTCCCATAGAGGCTTCCCCGCAGAGCCTGAGCGCTGCCGTGGGCGATGCCGGCGGTGGCATTGTCCCCATGGAGTGCTTGGGGACAGACTGGCAGCTCTGTGTGGTGGCTTGTCAGTTCTGTCTCCCTGCTCCACAGCTCCCTCGAGGAATGTGCAGTATTCAGTGTGGGGGCTTGGGTTCCCTGTGCAGCTGGGGACTTTCCTGTTGGGAGCACTGGGAGTATTTAAGATGATCTCGCAAATATTTTTGAAATTTTTTTGGGGTTTCTTTTGGCCCTGGGCCAATTTCTGCTTGTCTCTGATGCATAAAGTGGGTTTGAAAAAATGTTGTTTCTCTCTCTTCCCCCATTTAAACATTTCAAGAATGTCAAGTCTTGTCAGCCTTAGCTTTGCTGGGAAAAAAAAGAAATCCCTTGAGGAGCTTGGGGATGTGTTTTGTATGTGATCTCAAAACCCTGAGGGGAAGGTACGTGAGGGAGGGAAAGAGGAGGTCATTAACAAAAGCTTCCTTTATCCCACATTTTAATGAGGCACTGCCATTAAATAGCAGCAACCACAGAGAAGTTCAGCCAACCTGACTTTGTTCCCCAGTGTTTAGCCCCTTGGTTTAAATTATGCTCTCGCTTTGTTGGTTCCCTGCTATGACCAGCGTTTTTCCAAGGAAGATAAACTCCAAATTTGTAACATAAACCTGTTTGGTAACATGGACAAATTAAGAGAAGACTTCTCATGGAATTTTTCTGCTGCAGTTACTTGTAATCCCAGTAATATGCATGAAAATTGGCACAAGAAGGCTGATTTCCTGAGGATTTGTATCTCCAGGGCTGACTAAGGTTTTAATTGACTTCTGCAGAGTGTTCCTGTTATCTCTGGATTGTATTTTATTACTGCCCTCCTTTCCCACCTTGGCTGTGGTGTATTTTGGGAGTGTGGGGGCTCCTCTTTTCTGCAGTGATGGGCCCAGGCCATCCAAGGGTGAAGGCTTTGTGCTGGCCCTTGGCTGCTCTCCCTCCCTTGCCTGCCCCTGGTTCTGCAGCCTGGCAGGAGCTCCCTTACCCTTCCCAGCCCTCTGCTCTTATTCCAGTTTTAAACTTATTGGGGAAGAGGACAGACATCCACAGACCTTTTCCTTTCTGAGCATGGCTACAAACACGTTCCCCCCACTGATCATGCAGAAATGAGGAATGGGGAGATCTGGTGGCTTTGGTGCATTCGTTCTCCCTTAGTGGTGTGGTGCAGTGGGATGGATGCTCAGGGTTTCACAGAGACTTTCTCCTGTTTTCTGGGCTCTTTTTTGTTGGAGGCTCCAATGGCCACCTGCCCACCCCAGCTTTTCTCCTGCTTTTCCCAATGCAAGGGCATCTCTGTGCTCCATCACCACCACCAGCCACCCCTTGGATGTTTTTGGGGGCTGTTGGAGGTGGTGGGGAGTGTGCTGACCTCTCAGAGCTGACCATTCCACCTCAATCCCGTGCCTGCTGCTCAGCTGGACTTTGGAGCCCAGCTCTAGATGGGGCAGGGGGAAATCCCGAAGAAGGAGGAAATGTTTGTTTAATTCCTGACATGGTGTAAGGTTCAGAGTGAGCAGATTGTGAAACAGCAGGGACAGAGCAGGGCACGGTTTTCCCTGTGGTTTGCAGATAACATGTGCAGAGCAGGCAGCCAGCGTGGGGCTGGGGGAGAAAGACAGTGAGGTTTATTTGTTTGTGTGGCTTGTTTTTAATTTAAATAACCTTTATAATTTCCCCTCCCTCTGAATAGTAAGCGATTCCTTATTTATAAGGGCCTCGCCTTATTATTCAGCCTGAAATACAAGCTGCACTCCAGCTTTTACAATTGGGATTAATTTTTAAGATGGGCACAGGCAGGGGGGCAGGTAGTGTGAGCCCCCTGTGTTTGCATTTCCTCTGCTGTTGGGGGCCTTTGGCTTCTCTCCACGCATAGCTGGGGCCAGCTGCCTGCTGCCCTTGCAGCTCTGGAGCTATAAAAGAGGCAGCAGTGTGTTCCCAGCTGGAAGGGGGCTGGATAATTGCTCTGGGCAGGTTTATGGTGGGGAGGTGCGAAGTGCCCGCTGTCTGTCTGCCCCCCTGGAAGTGGCTCTGCAGATGGGCTGGGGGGCTGGTGTGGGAGAAGGGGGACCTGCTTAGGGAAAAAGTGGTGTGTTATCCACCTCCAGAGTCATGGAATCGTTGAAATCACAGAAAGGTTTGGGTTGGAAGGGACCTTAAAACCTGTTTAATTCCCATCCCTGTGGCCTGTGCACCCACTAGACCAGGTTGCTCAGGGTCCCATCCATAGAATGGTCCCTTCTCCATAGGGATCCAAGTCACAGAGTGGGCTCTGGTACCCATGCTGAGAGTACTCAGGGATGCTTGGACAAGAAAGCCACACTTTGGCTTTCAGACTTTCAGAATCCCACACTTTTGGGATTTCAGAGTGCATCTCTGGATTTCGGACTGAGTTTTACTTATTAAGGTGTGGGGGGGAAGGTGTCTAAGGAGCATTTTGCCAGCTTTTCATAAATATTCTAGAAAATTCACAGCAGAGTGCAGAGACTGTTGAAGCTGGCTGGGTGTACCAGAAACTTTATGAAATAGTTGGATTTGATCAACACTTAATCACGGTCAAGCTGCTTGGCCCAGTCTTGCTCCTCTCCCAGTCCCAGAGGAGGCAGGAGGTGCTGGGGTTGGCCTTGTGCCCCTGCTGTCAGCTGCACTGTGAGGTGGGTGATGGCACACCAGGACATCTGTCAGTGCCCAAGGTAACCTTTAGTGCCATACCAGAGCAGTTGTGCTGCAGCAGGTGAGTGGTGTCCCCTTAGGCACAGGGCAGTGAACTGAAACTCTGTCTGTCCTCCTCCACCGTGGTGCCTGGGGCATTGCAAGAGAGCTCTTTCAGGTCCAGGGGTTTTCTGAAGTGGCTGATTCAGGGGCTGTTGTGGTAAGGCTGTGTTCATTTGGTGCTGTTGCCCACAGGAGCTGCAGACACCCAGCAGTGTGTCTGCACCCAGTGGCAGGTGAGGGTAGAGGGGTGAATCCACCGAGTGTGCAATGCCCTTGATTTAATTGCCAATAAGTTGGGTTTTTTTGGGTGTTTGCTGTCCAAGAACCTCTTGCTAATGCTTCCTGTTTGTCCTGCTCATGTGAACAGCTTCCCTGCTCCTGGCTGTCCAGGTTTATGGTGGTTCCTGGAGACTTGTTCTTCTTGGGTTCAGAGGAGCTGTTTCTGCAGGCACACACACTCACGTATTTCTCTTGACCCAAGTCCTTCCCAGCCTGGATTTGTACTGCTCTTACATTGCCTTATGGGCCAGCATCCAAATTCAAGAGAGATATTTGAGGTTGATTCTATGCTGAAAACCAACTTGCTTTTTTCCCTACAAGAACTAAGCAGAAAACTTCAGATATGGCTAGGAGTTTTCATTAATTTTATGAAGTTATTAGTAAACAGAAACTGAACATTTTCAGCAGCAGCAGTGTTTTTCAGAAGTTTGCCTACGAGCAGTTTATTGATTTAGCAAATAGGTGGATAATACAAGCCTGGAGGTGTACGATGGTTAATGTGTAACCATTAAACAGACTTATTTGGGCACTTTTTATGGGTTCTCATAGCAATTAAAGCTTATAAACCTGTGGAGAGTGTTTTTATGTGGAGCAAAATGAGAACCTTTATCACAGTGAAGGTGTTCATGGAAAAGGTACAGTTTATGTAATAGTATTCACGTGACTTGACGTAAGTGTGGGGCTGCAGGAAAAGAAACAACCTAGTAGAGCTAATTCCCAAGGCTGATTGCAATATTCCTGTGTATTGGCTTCCCTCCCAGTGCCTGTTTTAGTATATTGAATTCAGTGTCATTCAATGGGGGGCATTTTATTGTGAGCCTGCCTTGCTCTAGACTGATTTTTTGGATCTCTCCCCTATGGGTGTGGTTTTTTGGTGTGTTTTTTATGTGTCTTGGAGCAACTTTGGTGGTGGTGTCAAATTTGCTGAAAAAAAAGAGCATGAAATGGTTTCCTGCTGGCTACTGTGATCAAGAAGTACTCTGTAGCTCTTGAAGCTTTGTCCTGGTTAAAGCAATTACACAGGACCCAAGCTTTGTGAGGATATGGAAAAGCCTTGGTTTCTTCTTAGAGTTTTTTTTTTCCTCCCTAATACAGTGTATTTAATGGAAAGTGAAGGCTGAATGAAATGTTGGGGATTCAGTAGATGTGTGTGTATGTATATACACATGTCTAAAGCTGTAGTTCCTCCTTTTCAACTGAAAGAAATGAAGGCTGAAAACCAGACTTGTTTCCTGTGTTTGCAGCAGCACCTTCTCCACTCTGGTGCCATGTGGATGGTGGGGGAGAAAGGATGGGGAGGGCAGCTTGGCTCAGTTTGTGGAATTGTGTGATTGCAGAGTTCCAGGCAAATATTGACACCAGGTTTCTTGGCAGATGTGCTGTTCCTGAGGTGCCTTGGGAGCAAAAGATCCTTCCCTGGCACTTTGTGCAGCCCTTCCTGGGGTGGAGGAGGTGGTGAGTAAAGGGAGAGCAGCTCCGTGAGTGTTAGTGATGGGTGCTAAAAAAAGGCTTCACCCACAAATACTCCTTTATCCCATTATGAGATCTCCAGCAAAGGGGTGGATGTCTGGCAGATGTACAGAAGGATGGGACCCCTTTGGTGTGTCAGCAGTGCCAGCCTGGCACAGGTATGAATGCAGGGCATGCAGGCATCTGCTCTGCTTTTTGCATCTCTAGAAAACAAAATAAAAACCAATTGCTAGCAGAGAAAGGGAAAACTATAAAATGCTGTTTTCCATGAGCAGTTGGCTTTGTGGCAAGGGTGAGCATGTGTGAGATAACCTGCTCTCTGCTGCAGCTCCAGAGAATGCACCAGAGGATTGTTAACATCAGCCAGATACCTCTGTGCTGTGCCTCTGTGGTGCAGTCTGGACAAAAGGTTAAATTGGGCAGTCATTTTTGCAGTTACTAAGAGAGATACACTCTGGAGAAAGTCCAGTATCACTTAGTTAACTTTTGCAGAGCCATTTCCTGTAGGTTTTGTTAGAGAAAAGCAAGAATATGTGTTTCCAGTTGCAGTAGGGTTATTTTCCCCTATAAAATGCACTGCAATTTATTTTTACACGATTTTGATTGGTTTGCAAAGACTTGGAGGGTTTGGAAGATCTGGAAAGTTGGGGTTTTTTTATTTCATACCTCACTTGCTGTGACAAATTGAGGAAAATGTGTTTTTTTCAATGTGGCATTGCTGCAGTCTGGCCAGGCTGGGAACAGGGAGCGTGCACAGCGTGTGCTCCCACCCTGATGTCTGACCCAGGGTCCTGTTCCTGGCAGTGCCCAGTTTTGGGAAGCACTGAGGAAGTTTTTCTCCTTCAGGCAGGTCACACACAGCCTGGCAGTTTGCTGCAGCTGCCTGTTCTTCGTGGCTGCACAGATGTGGTGATGAATTGCACAGGGGTTCTTTCCTGTGGTTTTTCAGCCATGTGAGGTGCTGTCACCCTCTGGTCTCCTTGGGATTGCCCCCTTCCATCTCTCCCATGTCCCCTCTTGTGGGCTGCTTTGGCTTCTCCATCATGGTTCATATCAGGATTTCTTCATCTTTTCATGTGAATTGCTGCACTTCTTTTTCCCACTGCTGTCTGTGCTTAGAGCAGCAGTGCTTTCCACAAGCCCTAACTGTTCTTTCTCTGATTTCCTTGAAATGGTGACATTTATTATTTTCATAGAGATCAATCTGTCTCAAAAGGACATGGTTTGAATTCCCCAAGCAATGAGTGCACCTGTGTCTCCCTCACTGTGCAGTAACAAACCTTGGGAGCACCTTCTGCATTCCTGTTTCCCAAATAATGCCATTTTGGAGCAGGGGTTGGTGTGAAGCCAAGGAGCCCTTAGCCCTGTGAGAGCTGCAGGTTGTGTGGTGAATGGTGAGCCCCTGGCACGGTGCCTGGGCTCACAAGGACCACTCGTAAGAGGGAAGGGGTATTTCTGTTCCTGGCCAAATTGCAGTGTTAGCTCTTCTATTTTCAGGGCAGCCAGGTGGCCACCCACATGGAGTTTCATTATGGGCCTTCTAAAAAACATTTTGAGAGGCCATTAGGTAAGTTTAAGATGGCATCTACTTTGGATTATGCCTGAGTGAGGTGGGCTCAAAGCAAGAGGGAAGGACCTGTCTGCCTTTTAACATCTTCCCTGCAGAATTTGTTGCTTGACTGCAGCATCCCTTCAGATGAAGGGATTCCCTGTCCTTGGAGCTCCTGTGACAAATAATATCTTCTGGTGAGCAGAAACTAAGATGATTATAACAAAAAATCTTATCTGAAACGCCAAGAGGAGCAGTATGATTCCAGTAATAATAGTTAAAGGAAGAAAAAATTAGTTATCCAAGTATCTTCTGAATGCAGCAATTTTGCAGGGAGAGTGGGTTTTTTATTGTTTCCCGTAGCAAAAGAATTGGGAAATGTTCCCCTCCCCTCTGCAATGTGGAAAGGATAAAAATCTTTAGAAAGGAAAGTTTGTTCTTTGACTGAACCTTAAACATCTACATTCCCTTTGAATTAGCTGTGATGCCTTTAGCTGAGAAACTCTGCAAATCTGAGGGAGTTCATTGAATAATAAATCAAGGCATCCATCCAGCAAAGTACATCAGAGCCCTTTGAAGTAGATGAAAAAATACCTTTCTGATCTGAAAGAGAGCTTTGGTGCCTGACTGATGCTAATGCAGGGTTCAAACTCAGCTGGAGTGGCCCCCAACACAGAGGTGGGGAGCAGGAGCAAATGTGGGCTCGTGAGCAGCTGCTTTCCCTTGGCTCTGCCTGGAGCCCCATTTGCCCAGGACTCCTGAAAGCTTGAGAGAGCCAAAGAGCAAAAAACTGCAGCCAGTGGAAATAAGGACTGACTTTTAATGCTGCAAAATTCTGAGATAGATACCAGATTTGGGGAAGAGCAAGCTCATTTGAAGGACTTGCTAAAATTTAATTGCCTATAACTTTTTCTCCTTCTGAGACTTTCTTCAGTCTGAGTTGCACTAATACAGAAATCTGGCTTTGTAAGTGGAAGGAGCTGAAAAACAGTACCAATAAAAGCTGCAAAGCTCTCAAAGATTGTTAAAATAGTGCTTCTGTAAAAGATGTGACATTATATGCTGGGGCAGAGTGCAATAAAGATATTTTACTAGCACTCTTCCCAACTGAAGTAAGTTGTACAGCTGTCCCAAACTGCCCTGATAAAGTCTTTCTAGCTGTGTACATCACTGTAATTGTATTGCCTCATGCATGGGTATGTGTTTGTGTTTAGCACTGCCTTTGTGTCTGTAAATGCATGTGAAGGTCATGTACACCTGCAAGTCATTTAAACATGAATGCACACATGTGAGATTCTGCTGTATGGAAGGAATGTTAAGGCTGGCATGTAAAGCAGCAGTAGGTTCAATTGTTCCCTCAGTGGCTTTGTGGCATTCCTTGGGCAGAGGCTTGAGCTGCACCTCTATCTGCTTTGACATTGCTGCTGTCCCAGTGGCAAAAACCAATACAGGAGTTATGCCAAAAAAGCCTGCATGCTTGTTCTGACAGCTGACCCCAGTGTTAACATCGAGGTAGGAAAGTACTTTTTGTAGTGCACACTCACACAGACAGTTACACACTCACTCACACTTGCATTACTCTTGATCTAAGTGGAAATGCTTTGTTTTAAATGCAGTTTTTCCATCTTGAAGGTCAATTAAACCAAGTTGGAGGTCAGATAAAAGGGACAGAACATTTGCTTCTTGGTGTATCTATTTCTGTAATGTTATCAGTGCATGTGGTTTTATTTCTAGCATTTTGTTCCTGGGGCTTCCTCTAAGGCTGAACAAATTGGATCAGTTGGATGTAGTACAGCTTCCAATTTGGGGTTAGAAATCCATTAAATTGCTTGGTGCTTTGTTGGCAGTATGAAAGTGCTTGGAGTGGAAGTGCATTATGATTGGACATTGATCACCCGAAAGGAAAGGGGATGGATGCTTGTGTAAACCATACACCTCCAGCCAGGATGGCCAGCTTAGGGCTATTTTAGCTTAAAATCTTCAGGTTTTGCCCTTAAAATGCTGTTCTTTATTACAGAGAAGAGCTATTTTTAAACTGGAAATGGAGAGCTGTCTGCCATGTGTTCCTCACACCTCTGGGGGATTAGAGCTGGCCCTGCACCACGCAGTGCTGCCAGCCATAGACAGCCCGTGGGTAACCAGTCCTTGAGATGGTTTGAGGTTATATACATCATTCCTTTCCACACACAAAATGTTTGGGTTTGGCCAACCTCTCAGTTTCAGCCCGGGCGTTGGAAGGTGCCAGGAATGTCCTTGCTCTGGTAGATTTCAAGCTGAGTAAGTTTATGGTGGGCACAGCAAGGAGTCCAGCATTATAATTCCACTGGGACTGATCAGAGAGGGCTTTATTTCCACTGTGCAGAGCTGCAGAGTTGCCTGGGTGTTCTGTGAGATCAGAGTCCCTGCTGCAGGAGGGGGAGGACAGGGGCAGAGCTGGCAGGGCTGACCACTGCCTCTGTCCTGGCTGGTCCAGCTGGGTGGGCTGTGCTGGCTGGGGTCCCTGGGCCTGTTAAACTTTGCAGCACATCTGAGGAGGCAGAGCTTCACATCAGTCCTTCTGCTGAGAGCTTTCCTGGTGGCAGCACAGCACATGCCCTGGGTGGCCGGGGAGGAGCAGCCCCCAGTGAGACAGCCGTGTATTGTGGCCAGCCAGGTGGAGAACATCACAGCAGTGGTTCTCTCTGGGAAAAGCCTCTAAAAACACTTAGGTACCATCACTGTGTGAGAGCAGGAGGTGATGCAGCCCCTTTGTGTGGGTGAAAAGCAGTGTCAAGTGCAGAAGCTGGAGCAAGCCTGGAGTGAGCCCCCATGGCTGGGCCGCAGGAAAAATCTGCACCTTGGTTTTTAAAAAACTTTTCCTCCAACTCTTTGCCTGACTAATTTTAACCAATGCACAAATATTCCTTGGTGCCACTTCTAAGCAAGCATGTTTTGGGGGGGAGATCAGTCCTTCCTGATTAACTATTAATGAGAGCCAGGAGAGAGTGGCTGAGCAAACACAGTGAGAGAGGGCTGTGTGCCCTGTCCCCATCATTAATGATTGACTGGGCAGGGCCATGCCCAGTGCTGTCACTGGGCCAGGCATGGCCAAGTCTCACTCAGGGTGGGCTCTGCAAGGGGGTAATTCCAGCTGTGTGCTGGAATTTCATCCTCAGGGCTTGGGGATCCCCCATCCTGGCATGCAGTAATGCAGACATGGTGCTGCTGGGTAGTGGCAGATAGTGGCAACCTGTTGTGCATTTACTAAATTAATATTTCTGATGAAAAAGTGGTGTTGGAGCAGTGGAAAAATATCATTTTGGCTGGTTAAGGTCTCTGAGCTTACCAGGAACTCTTGCACTTGGGATTGAAACCATTTTGAATCCCAAAGAGAGCAGACCACATTACAGTTCTGTGTTCTTTGAGAAAACTTTTCTTGAAACATGGATTATTCAGTATTACTGGATGGTTGACCTTGGAAGTTTTCTAAAATCATGAAAATCTTGAACAGTATTTGAGGAATTTCTGAATTATCTCTCTCTCTTCTCTCTGCACTCAACTTCTAACCCACAGCTGGATTTTGCAAAGTCATGTGGTGGGAGGGCTTGATTTCTAGCAGTCAAACATGCTGCTGTGGGTCCTCCCAAACATCTGAAAAAGCCAAAAGTTTAACTTGGTTTATCTGCTGTGAGTACTTGTGAAGAATTGCACAACTTTCAGAAGAAAATATTTGCTTTGCAGAAGGAGCCATTTTTGAAACTGTAAATTGCACTTAATGCTGATTTATCAGTGTAGCTTGTTATTGTTCATGGAGGCTGAGCAGTTCTAAGGCAGATATGTATAGTAAATTACATAGTTATTAATCCTCAATAAATTGGTTAATATGTTGAATACACAGTGGGGAACCTTAATTGAAAATGTTAGTAAAGAAGTCATGGCCTTTATTGATTTACTAAAGAAAAACAGCGGTGATGGAAGCAGGAGCAATTTGTTTGGTGAGTATTTTTTTTGAGCTGGGCTATCCAGCCCTTGCTCCAGTGGTTTAAGAGACAGTCTGCTTTGCTTTGTGGATGCAAAATCACCAAGAAAGAAATTTACTGTCAAATTAGAAAAAGGTGACTTTGGTCATACACAGTCAAGCACCCAGCTTGCAGGCTGTTGGTTTTAGGGCTATGTCTTTTTCATGGCAGTAGTTAGCACTTTAATTAAAGCAATAAACCCAGAACAAACCCTATGGGTGTCAGGGCAGATGATGGGTGGAGTTTTGTTTGTGGGTTAAAAAACCCTCCACATCCTGCTTTTCCTTCCAACTGCTTACCTGTCACAGGTGGCAAAGCAGGGTTGCTTTACCTGAACTTGAATACAGTTATTCTTATTTAGATGTCATGCCCCCTTTGAAACGTGTTTTTGCTTTGATGCAATCCCTGGAGCTGATGCCTCAGTGTGTTTTGGAGAGGATGGTTCTCCTTCAGGCAGTGCAGCTTAATAGAAGAGGCAAATATGGAGAGAGATTGCTGCAATTAAATCCTGCCTGCCCTAAGCCCTGCAGCATCCCTGTTCCCTGCACACAATGCTGCCTTTGACTGGGCTCTCTTGGTGGGGGCAGAGGAACGTGTGGCCCCAACAGGAGGGTTTGCAGCCTCAGTGGCTGCAGGCTGTGTGCCTCTGGCTAGTGCTCTTCTCAAGCAGAAAAGGCATTGTTGAATACCTTGTCATTTGTGCTTCCTTTGCCCTGCTGTCCTCTGCTGGTTTGAGTCCCTGAGTAGCTGCTGGGAAGGGCAGGAAACAGAGGGGCCTGGGGGAATCTCGCTGCAGGGACAGGGGCTCACAGCCCTACCCCTGCCACTGACACCACTGTGTGACTTTCAAATTACTTCACTTCTTGAAATCTCACTTCACTTTTTTTGGAATGTGGAGCAGTTAAAATACTGAGAACTTGTTGAGTAGGCCAGGATCAAGCTCTGGTCCTTGTGTCTCTTCTGATGGTACAGAGTCATAGCATGAGGTCCATGAGTACCTGGGTTACCCAGGTGATTTCTACATGTGTTATGGAGGATTTGCATATATGTGTGATTATGTAGATTCAGTTGCATCTAAGCCTTCTGTCTTAAGAAATAAAATAGGGGTGTTTGGGGGAGATGATCTTTCAAGAAAAGTAAAAGAAAAGCAGACAAGAACTCTACTTGAGTTTCGCTAAGGTTATTAAAACAGAAGGAAATGGGATCCTAGGTTTTCACAAAACACATTTGTGTAAGCCAAACAGGGCCTAAAATAACCTGACACTGCCCTGTTGAAAGAGACAAATAAGCCTGTAAAAATTCTTGGTGTAGGAGATGTGGAAGCCCCAGCAGCCTTTCCTCAGCCCTGAGAGTGTGCCTGCTCATCCTGTGCTGCCTCTTGGAGTCTGGCAGTCCACAGTGGTAGAGATATTTACATTTGCAGCCCTGTGTGAGCTTCCCAGCTGTGGTGGGTGCTCACCAGGCACCTCTGTGCCAGCTGTGTGATCTGTGTGCACCCAAAGTTGTGAGTGCAGAGTGGCAGAGCAGGAGGAAGGGCCAAGGCTGAAAGTATGTCCCTGAAAGTCACTTGAAGGTAAGATCATTCCCAAGTTTCTCAAACCATACCAACCACATGCTGAATTCAATTGTAGTCTGGCACAATACTTCTCAGTGATGTGGTTTTAATTAGTGTTCTTTGCATTAATGGCTGTGTGTGTCTGCTGGGATCCGGGTGGTATCAATTCTTTGGGGATCATGCTACAGGAATTTCCTTTAGACAGTATCATTGGTCATGACTGAGAGTGATTCATGATGGAGTTTTCTTGGTGTCTGGATGACCTCTCAAAGTTTGTCTTCACTGTCAGATTAGCTCATATTATGGCTTGAGGGCTGCCCTTAAGTTGACTCCCTCCTGCACATAAAGCCCCTTATATGAGCAGGCTGTTAACCCAAGCCAATATGATGCTGCTGCTGCTAATTTGAACAAGGAAATAAGTAAAGCCTGACTGAGCATATCATCTGAGCCACTAACAGAACCTCTCAGAGGTGGGGCACAGCTTCACCCATGTGGGTGCTGTGTAGCCTCTCCCTGTCCTGCAGTCTCCTTTTTTCCAAAGCACTTAGAGCAGCACTTTGGGGCATACATCACATTGATACCCTGTGTTTTGGTGCTCTTACCTCATTCTAGAAGGTAGCTCTTTCCCATGCTTGGTGTGGGCCATTTCTGGGCTCCATTTCAGAGTCTCTTTAGGCTGGATGCTTTGCACTTGTAGGCAGCACACTGTACCTGGGGTACCCCATAACAGAAATCACAAGGGCTTAGCTTGGGGCACGGTGGCTGAAAAGCTGCCTGGTGAAAGAGGACCAGGAGGTGCTGGTTGACAGCTGTCTGAACATGAGCTAGCAAGTGCCCAGGTGACCAAGGAGGCCAGTGTACAAGCCCTGGCTTGTACCAGCAATAGTGTGGCCAGCAGGACCGGGCCAGTGATCATCTTCAGCACTGGTGAGGCCGTGCATTGAATCCTGGGTTCAGTTCTGGGCCCCTCACTACAGGACACACAGTGAGGTGCTGGAGCATGTCCAGAGGAAGGGACTGGAGCACAAGTCTAATGAGGAGAGGCTGCAGTAGCTGTTTGGCTGCTCTTGCCTCATGGGAGTAGACTTTGGACCTGTCCTGTGCACAGGAATCAAAAATGGACTAGAGCTACTTCTTTCTGTCCTGACTGTCCATACAACCCCCTGAATCCATGCAATCTCTGATGGCTTTGTGCTTCAGCATTAATGCTCACCTGTCACTGCTTACAAGGACACTGCCATCTCTCTGGCACCTCACAAGCTTGTTTAAAAGAGACATCTGAGCTTTCTTCCTGCACAGCTGTACACTCTTAGCATGGGCAGTGTGCTCCCTCTCTTGCTCCCCTGGCCCCCATCCCCAAGCTAATTCAGCTGCAGCCATGCTTTTCATACCCACTCAAGTGTGCATGGGGCCTCCATTCCAGGGCTGTAAAGCCATCTACAAACATGTGGGAAGAGGATGGTGCCTATTCAGCAAGCTGCAGACTAGGCAGCTATCTTTCGACAGATGAGCCAGAGGAATTTCTACTGCAGGGCTCAATTGTTCTGGGCCCTCGGCTCCCTTTTGTGCAGGAGCAATGAAAAGTTGTGTTATGACAACGGTTGACAAAGTGTTTAATGAAAGCCACAGTTGGCAGTGGCAGAATTTCAAGCCATCCTCCTTTTCTCCAATGCCTGTCATCAAAAGGTGCAGAAACACTTTTGACATAATCTTCTGCGCTGACAGATAAATGGTTTTGATGCAAGGGTCGGAAACTTTCGCCTTGCAGAACAGAATTCAGACATCATCGTGGTGAGCAGAGACCAGGAGCCATGTATGTCTCTGTTCCTTTGTCTGGTGAGCCAGACAGGCACCTCTCTTTCCAACAGAGAGGTAGGTGGCTTTTCTCTGCACTGGTCAAGGTCCCCAAGGCAGAGCAAAAACTTGGACATAAACTCCTGATCTACCCTGCACCTTGCCCAAGGGGGCAGGGTTGGCCTCTCACAGGTCAGAGAACTGACTGATCCCTCCTCACTGGAAAGCAGGACTCTTTGTGACAGCATTATTTCTTTTGGGAGGTAGTTTGAACATACCCAGTTATTTAACAAGAATTTCACTTCAGTCTCTGCAGAGTTCAGTGATCCACAGTGCCACTTTCATAATGCCAACTGAAGGCAAACACTGCTTTCTTATTTAGAGACTAGAATAGCTGAAAAGACAGAGCAGGGCCCTTCCCATATTGATTTAACAGGCTCCCAGTTCCTGATCATGGGCATCTTAGTGACAGGAGGGGAAAACCCTACATTGTTGGATTAGCCAATACAAGGAAGACTTGAAGTCTGTAATGGATAAATAATATGCAGAGCACTTTTTATGCCAGTAAATCAGAATAAAGTTTTAAAGCATTTACCAGCTTTTCCTTTTCAATAGAAGCTGATATGGAAAAAAACAATCTGAATGTTAGGGGCCACTCAGGTTGGTGGTTCTTCTCTTTCTCCTCTGCCATCTGTAGAACTTCTAACCTTTGTAGGATGCTTCCCCGAACTCACAGCTCAGGCTCTTTAATTTTTATTAGTTGACTTCTGTTTTCTTTCCACAGTTGCCTTGGAGGGAATCAAAATATCCTTCCATGAGTAATTCAACAGAAACACCTACCCATGCAGAGAAGCAGGCCCAGGGCACTGGGAAGTTTGTGGGCAGCCCCACATTTGGGCTCAGCTAACCTCATGTGTAGGTGCCAGGAAATGGGCAGAACATGTACCAAAGCCATGGGCTCTTGAAACTGGCATAAAACACTGTAGGTGATGCTTTATAAACTGGCTTTGAAGAGATGCTCAGGATGAGAGGTACCTCAGAGGGTTGGGCAGGTGCTGATTTGGGAAAGGACAGGGTTTTGGTGTTGGGAGCTGATGGCTCTCTTTCTTTGAGGAAGACATTTTGGAAAACTGATGGCAGAAACATTTGTTTGGCGATCCATTGGACTGTGTGGCATCATCCCAAGGGCTCCTCGGGAAGGGGAATGCATTCTGTGCTGCAGAGGAACAGCAAATGTGACAGCTTTCAGTGATGGGACAGCTGTGCCCCCGGGCTTGGCATCTCCAGTCAGCCTGCACTGCTGGTCTGCTCAGCTCAGAGAGGCCACCCTGGTGGGGACATTGAAGCCCTGCAGTGCTTCCTTCACTGCTGGACATTTGGGACCCACATTTTGGGGTGGGAGAACATTGTGTGCACCCATGACCTCAAGTTTTGAGCTCCCTTCTTTATTTGCATTACTGGAGCCCAACCAAGGTTGAGGCCTCATTTCATCAGCATCAGGCAAACCAAGACAATACCTACCTCAATTTTATTTACAGTCTAAATAGACAAGACAGACAAAGGGTGGCTGTGGAAACAAAAGCTCTGGAGAGGTGATGTGACATGACCCGGTCACACAGCAGGAGATTAAGAGAGCCAGGAATAGACAGAGGTTTCCTGACTCCCAGTCCCAATGATCTATCTATTGGAGCACGTTAATTCTTTCTCTCACTTAAATGCTGTGACTGGCATGCCACATACTGCCTAGTGAGGGGAATCAGAGTTCTGGGAAACACATCCTTTGATTGCTAATGCTTCAGGCTAGAAATTCTTGGGTATTTTAATGTAAGTTAAAATACAGCTAGTGCCAGAAACTCAGTAAACCTTATTTTGGCCTATCTATGTAATTTCAGGTCTCCTGTTTATTTTGTACTGACTGTACTTCTAGCTTTCATTTCCCCACTGATTTTTGAGCAGTGTAGTGTACATTTAGTGAGGATACTTGGTGGTTGGGGTGAATAGTGGGGGGAGAACTGAAGACTTTGGTGTTCCAGAGGATGGAGTTCACCTGCATTTCTGCAGCAAATGCTGGGAAGTCTTTCTGTTGCTGGTGCAGAAAAATGTCTGTGATCTGTGAAGAGTCAGCTACTTGTGCAGTGACTATGATGTTCAAATGTCCTGAATGGCAGCAGCAATAATCAGAAAGTTGCTTTGGGAGATGTTAAACTGTGGCCTTGAAATCCTTTAATTTATGGGGATCTTTGTTTTTTCACTTGTGAACTCTGGAGGTTCATGTCAACGTCACTCAGTGCTTGAGCACAGCCTAAGCCAGGGATCTGGTCCCTCTGGCAAGTGTAGGGATGATCAGTTCTGGTGCATGTGTTCTTGTTTCTTGCTCCATAAAACAGCCTCTTAGCCTATTGCAGAGGAATGTGTTGAGGAGAAATACATTACCTGAAAAATGTGAAGCTTGGCTGTAGTAAGAGGCATAGAAATACATGAAAACAGATGGATTCATGCACCATCATGTCTGGCTGTATTTCCCCCTTCTAGTTTGTCACTTGTATTTCTGTGTCAGCTTTATTGTGCTGAGCCTGTAGGATGTTACCTGTTGTATTTTCTCTTTTTGCCTGTAGATCAGGCAGGGACAAGCTCCAACCTGATCTTACTGTGTGGTTAAAAAAAAAAAAAAAAAAAAAAAAGTAGTAACGTAATCTGTGGGCAAATTGCACTTTAATTCGTAATTGTGCTATGAATATGGACTTGGCTTTCAAACACACTCTGAGTTTAAACTGCAGTTTGACTTTTATTTAGATAAATGCCTTTGAGTTCATAGTGAAATGGATATCTGCTGTAGGCTGGTATTGATTTAAAGGTCTCTTGAGTGTTTTAAAAGACAGTAGGGGCTTACAGGACAGCATATTTTAAACTGAGATGCTTGGTTAGGTTTTACACTCCTCTAGAGCTTCAGTTCTAGGCTCTGTTAAGAGCCAGCCTGTGTTGATTTGTAGAGCATTCCACAGCAGGTATTGGCAAAAAAAATTGAACATTTTGGGCAAGATGCAAGGAGCTGCCTTCAGAGCTGAAATGATGGGGAGTGGTGTGATGTGAGAGCCATCAAATGATTCCTTTGTGCAGGGGAATTCTTTGAGGACTTCCCATAAATGCATTACAAGAGGGCAGGTGATCAATATCTGCTTTTTTAGCTTGAAAGAGGTGTTTATCACTTCCTGCAAAGTTGGTAAGCTTTGTAGTCTTTCAAGTCTTGGTATTTGTAAGTCTGCTGTGAGCCTGGATTTCCCTCTGCATCACCACTGAGTGCAGTGTGTTAGTGTGAGCACTTCAAGAGATATTTTCCACCAGTGCTCTTCTGGCAGCTGCCTTTTCTTTGTGTGTGCCTCAGCTCTTGGGTCATGGAGCATTGGTAAAAGTTCAATAGGTGCCTTGGTGATTTAGATCCTGTTTACCTGTTTGGGTTCCAGACCTGCTTGCTTTCTGTGGGCACAGTTTTAAAGCAAAGAAAAGCCCAAACCAGGGAAGATTGGCCAGTTTTCCAGTCAGACTGGCTTGGTGGTTTGAATAAGCAGCTCAATGTTTGAGGGCTTATCTAAAATCAGGCCATGAATCTTTTGGGTTGTGTTCAGAGGTGCAGTAAGAGGGTGTAACCTCCCTGCAGAGGAGGCAGGAGGGTTGAATTTTACCCAGGGTAATATCCGAGAGCAGGGTGTGGAGCAAAGTAAAATTAAAGAAGTCCCCCTCACAATTTCCTTACAATTTACTGTGGTTGCTTTTCTGCTACCACCCATCAATTTGCCTCCTCCCTCTTCAGATTACACACTCACAGAAACATGCCAGCACTGCATACAGAATGGTAATTAAAGCACTTGTTACTTTCTGCATCATTAGTCACTTGGTCTTAATTGATCTGGTTAGTCCCTAGCTGCAGGTTTGGCCTGTCCTGTGTGGTGTGCTGAGAGTGCACCTCTTGGAGGGAAGACTCTGCTGTTGCCCTGTGTGATGCTACAGCAGAGCATGGCAAAGCTCCTGCTTGTGGTTTCTGGAGTTGGCACTCAACTTGCATTATTTTGCCTGTTTGCTGTCCCTAGCAATCCTTGCAGTGTGTTCCTTCCTGCAGCATGTTGAGCTCTGAATGTGTTTCCAGGGATGTGTGACAGTCTGGGATGTCTGTGTGACTGTGTTTCCAGTCAGGGATGTCCTGTCAGGCAGATCTGCTCTCCCACCAGGCCACTTTCAGATAATACAGCACAACCCATTTGTCATCCCTCGGTGCTAGAATGGGATTTAGGTTTAGGTTTGGGCTGTTGGATAGTTGGAAAGTGTTGGCTGGGGTTGTTGAGGACCAAAGTGTGTTCTGCTGTTTGGCTTGAAAGCTGTATTCACTGGTTTAAAAAAAATATTTAGTGATAGACCAATTATATCATCTTGTTAGAAAATGTAGAATATATTTTATATTTACACTTAGTGAGTGTACGTACCTATATATGTGTATTTTGTGTGTAACACAGTGGTATAAAAAATACCCCTTGTGAATATAGCTATAAAATATTTAGTGGAAGGTTTGTTGATTGTTTCAGTTCAGACTTTAATTTGTCAGGAAACATCCTATTCATCTGTGATTAGTTTTGTGGTTGGAAATAATCAATAGTAGAATAATAAATGTAATTGTGTAATATGAAGACAAATTAAAACCACACTAATGTAATGCAAAAGAGGAAGAAGCTTGGGGAGAGCTAGATAACATTTTTGTCATGGAACTGAACCCACTTGTGCATTCAGCAGAAAAGTGCTGCTCTCCCATTTAAGTTCTCTTTTAAAAAAACCAAAACCCAAACCTTCCCAGTGCAATCCAGAATAATTAAGATGACTCTGTTTTGCTGAGCAGGGTGACTGTATTTTGCTGATCCCACTGTCTTTTATTTTAACAGAAACCTGAGCTACAACAAGTTGGCAGAGATTGATCCTTCTGTCTTTGCAGAGCTGTCGAACCTGCAGGAAGTGTAAGTATTCCTTCAAAGGTTTTAATTGTATTTTGCCAGGGCTGCATGTGGGCTGTGAGGAAATTATACCTCGTTTCCTAAGACAGTACCTTCCTTTAGCTAAGTTGAATGAGCAGGTCTGACTTGGTGTGGAGATTTTTTCCCTCAGTATTGTATCTGGCTGGGTTTTTTTAAACTAATCAATGAGCAGAACACAACATCCCAATTAAAACAGCAGAGCTGTTATTGGAAATCATTGGAGTTTGCCTCCCTGGGTGTTGTGCAATGCTTGGAGGCAGCAGTTCAGCACACCTGAACACACACACAGAGCTCCTTGCTGAAAGCATAACCCTGAAGCAAGGCACAACAGCCTGGGCTGTGATACCTGATGCCAACCTAGCCCAAGTCTCCCAGGAAACAAAGGTGTAGTGTAGTGGATAACAAAGCACTTAACTGTGTCTCCTGCTCTCTCAGTTTGTGCTCCTTTTGGAACCAGAACAAACTCTGCTGGAAGTCTTGCTAGAAGAGGCTAAACCAGCAGAGCTGTCTTCTGCTCTGGTGGGGAAAACAGGAGCTGGTGAAGGTCTGAGTGGCTGTGCCAGACCCTCCTTGCTGGTAAAAGAAACCTTTTATTTCAGTGAACTGCAGGTTTTGCAAGCTGCTGATCTCCGTGAAGGCTCAGCAGATTCACTCAGAGAGGGGCTGCACTGTCAGCCCTTCACAGGGATTCCTGGAGGTCTGATTTTGGGGTTTAAAAAACGAAAGTGGCTGAAGTTGCAGGCGGTGGGCTGAGGTAATGAGCTCGTGTTTGCCTGGTGAATCGCTGGCATACTTGAGGTTTGGGCTCTGTTTGAAGAGCTACTGGTGCCTCATGGGAAACTGAAAAAACATTTCCTTTCAGAAACAATACTGTGCTCTATCAAGCATTTTCTCTTGTCCTCTGTCTGTTTTTATTAAGTGTTGGGACTCGTGGAGGGGCCAGATCCTGTGATTCTTAAATAGGCAAAAAGTGGAATTCTCCCTGATTGATGCCTGCTGGATTGGGCTGTGGAGATTAATGTAGCATCTCTCTCGTGGCCTGATTGCCCTTGGCTCCTCTGTTTACATGAATAGTAGGGACTTGCTGGGAATCATGAGTAAGTGAGGAATGTATCTCAGAAGTGACTGCAGTGCTCTGAAATCAGCTCTGCACGATCTTTAGAGAGAAAGTGATGTGGGTCAGTAGAACACTGCCTGGAGGATCTGTTTTCTCAGCTTTTCACTGTGGAAAGCCTTAAATTGCTCTGTGCTTAAAGAAGAGAATTGCAGCCCTGATTCCGTGAGACTTTAGAATTATCCTAACATGACTGTGGCTTAGCAATAGCTTTTATTCATGGAAGTGCCTGAAGGTGTGTGACTTCAGGGAGACAGGGGTGGGAAATGTGTGTGGCTTCTGATTCCCCAGGTAGGGAATTCCCTTGAGCTGTGTGCTGAGTGTGTGTAAGAGCAGGACAAGCCCTGCACTGAACAGTTACGTGCTGTAAAAAGGTGCCAGGGTTTCTGGGGAGATAAGTAATGCAGCCACAATGTAATGGGTAGATAAGAGCTGCTTGCTGTGTCAGAAAGACAGGCTTAGGGAATAGGGAGAGAGCAGAAGAGTGAGTAGGAGGGAAAGGGAGCAGTCAGAAATGGGAGACTGGAGGGGAGGCAGAGGTCTGGAGCAGAGCCTGGAAGGCAGGCTCTGGGAAGTCTGAGGGAGAAGCTCTATTAAAAACCCTATCTACTAATCTTGGTTGCTTTTGAATAACAGCTAAACCACAGACCACTGAAATAAACTTCATTTCACAAGGAGAACCACATCTATATTGCCAGAGCATCTTCTTTCTGAGGGTTTTTTTTTAAGCACTTTACAAACATTCATGAAATAAGCATCATGCTGTGGCATGTCTCGAGAGCAAGTCAGTGTTTCTCTGTGCATGCTGTGCTGGGCAAACCAAGGCACCCTCAGGGAAAGAGATTGCCCCAAATAATAGATGTATTGATAAGACCTGAACCTCCCATGATGCATCAAACGTGCTGTCTGTGGTTCCTGAGCATTACACAAGGCTTAAAACTCTGTGTGTGTCTCTCCATGTGAATAATTAGTGTGGTGTATTTTGAAAACATTTTGTTTTCCCTTCATTTAAAGAAAATATCTGCAGACCAAAAGATTTAAACTTCATACCTTATCTTCGATGCTCTGCTTTGCTTAACTGAGAGTGTGATAAAGTCAGAGCAGAATTTACCCTACACTTTTCCCTGAGTTTAGGCAGTTGATTGTGTGGATTGTTTTGGTGGCATTTATGAGAAGCTTTTAGAAAAGTTTCAAGTCTGTGTAGGATGAAATTTAGTGGCTCAAAGTGGTGCAAAACCCTGTGATCCCACTTGCTCTGACATTAGTGGTGGAGGCTCAAGGTAGGGGCTGACTGGGACATTACTTTCCTTCAGGACACTTGGTCTTTCTCTCATCCCCTTTGGTGCCTTCATCTGATTACAATCCCCTGGTGTGCATCCATTCTCATTCCTTGGTTGGAAGGATGGATGGAGGGTGCTGCTGTGGGGTAGGCCCTGTGCTTTTTTCTGGAGTTTCCTCAGGTCACATGGATCATGGAATCCACCAAACTAACGGTTTCATGGCTCTCAGGCTTTCCAGGCTCATTGGTAGCAAAGAAAGTAGTAACCATGCTAAAATTCCTCTCCAAACAGCTCACCTTTTATTTTGTAAAGTGCCTTTCACTGAAAGCTCTGGAGAGCTGTGCTATTTTTGAGCAGGCTCCATTTCAGCTTGACACCAGCCTGGCAACTGGACTGTAAATATTTTATACGGGTGGCCCCCCCTCCTCCTCTGCCTCAGCATCCAGAGGGTTTGTGTCGTCAAAGGTGAGGGCTGGGGAAGGAGACTGAAAGTTTTTAAAGTTGTTGAGCCCAGCTGTTCTGTTTTGAGGGTTTTTTTTCCCTCCTCTTTTTTTTTTTTTT
>VZRH01001498.1:983173-1012343 GCA_013397555.1 Urocynchramus pylzowi | reverse complement strand
TTTTTTTTTTTTCTTTTTCAATTCCTTTACATAGGGAAAAAGGGAAGATGAGTGGGAAATCCCAGGCAAATACAGAGCTTGGCTGTCTCCTCTGTGTCAGCAAATGGTGCCTGTGAGCCAAGAGAGAAAATGAGGTGGGAGAACCACTTCTGACTGATTCCTAACATGACAGGAGGCTGATATATGAATATCACACTTATGTCAGAGGAGGGTTTGACCAGTTGTTAGACTGGTTGGTGTCAGATGCTTAACCAGAGCTGACCCAGGCTCCTTCTTCTCCAGAAGATGCTTAGTTAGATGTTAATGAAAACATGCTCAAATAAGCATTTTAATGCTCTTTCCAGCTTGCTCTCTACCTTTGGAAGCTCTAGACCATGTTGTAATATGAGCAACAGTGAGCTTTTAGTTGCAGAGTGGAGCTCCTTGCTGAATTGCAATGCATCTGGCTTTTTTCCCTTACATTTTAAGGCATGGGTATAATGTCAGAGGCAAAGGAAAGCTTTTATCCCAGCAGTGCTTGGAACTCCTCGTGAAATCAAATAGCTTGCCTCCTCTCAGAGGAGCCAGAAGGGAAGTTCTGGGATAAATGTGCCACTGCCCTCTCCCACCTGCCAAAAATAGTGTTAAGAGGAAAGAAGAGGGAAAAAAAACCCAACATAATTTAGGATTGCCACTCGTGCCTGTGGCTTAGCAACCCTCAGCTGTGCAGCTCTGGGATGCTGTGCTTTGCACCCAAATTGTGATCTTGTCAGGATTTTCTGCAGAAAGGGAGCACTTGGAAGGCCCACAGTGACCCAGAGGCTGTGCCTGGAGCAGCAGTGATGGGAGCAGGGGTGGTTTGGGGTCCTGGGGAGCCTGGCCAGGGCTTGGCTGTGATCACTGCAGCGAGAGGGGGGAGTGGGCAAGAAGACTGAGAAATTAGGTAATTTTCAAGCAGCCAGATGAGCAACTGTTACAGTAATTAATTGACTAATTCACCGTACAAACAAGGGCTCTTTAAAGCAAGGAAGAGCCGGTCACATGGCAAGGATCTGTTTTCAGTCAGAAAAACACTTGAAGCATTAGGCCCTGGCAGGGGACGTTTCTGTGCTGGTGGCTGCAGGAGCGGGTGGCCTGTGGTGCCATTAACCAGGGGCTCTCTGTGCTGTGGTGCCATTAACCAGGGGCTCTCTGTGCTGTGGTGCCGTTAACCAGGGGCTCTCTGTGCTGTGGTGCCGTTAACCAGGGGCTCTCTGTGCTGTGGTGCCGTTAACCAGGGGCTCTCTGTGCTGTGGTGCCGTTAACCAGGGGCTCTCTGTGCTGTGGTGCCGTTAACCAGGGGCTCTCTGTGCTGTGGTGCCGTTAACCAGGGGCTCTCTGTGCTGTGGTGCCGTTAACCAGGGGCTCTCTGTGCTGTGGTGCCGTTAACCAGGGGCTCTCTGTGCTGTGGTGCCGTTAACCAGGGGCTCTCTGTGCTGTGGTGCCGTTAACCAGGGGCTCTCTGTGCTGTGGTGCCGTTAACCAGGGGCTCTCTGTGCTGTGGTGCCGTTAACCAGGGGCTCTCTGTGCTGTGGTGCCGTTAACCAGGGGCTCTCTGTGCTGTGGTGCCGTTAACCAGGGGCTCTCTGTGCTGTGGTGCCGTTAACCAGGGGCTCTCTGTGCTGTGGTGCCGTTAACCAGGGGCTCTCTGTGCTGTGGTGCCGTTAACCAGGGGCTCTCTGTGCTGTGGTGCCGTTAACCAGGGGCTCTCTGTGCTGTGGTGCCGTTAACCAGGGGCTCTCTGTGCTCCCCAGCTGCCTGGAGCAGGGCCCCTTTGCCCGGTGGCCTTGCTGGGCCCGGTGGCCTTGCTGGGCCCGGTGGCCTTGCTGGGCCCGGTGGCAGTGCTGGGCCCGGTGGCAGTGCTGGGCCCGGTGGCAGTGCTGGGCCCGGTGGCAGTGCTGGGCCCGGTGGCAGTGCTGGGCCCGGTGGCAGTGCTGGGCCCAGCCCTGCGTGCTGTGCTGCTGCCTTTGTGGGGAAATCCTCTGTGGTTTCCAGAGCTGGGCCTGGTGTGGAGAGGATGCCATTAGGTTGTGCCCCCAGGCCCTGACATGGGATGAGCAGGGGCTGCTGGAATTTCCTGGGGGAAGGGGTTAAATTCCTGTCCTGAGCCAGTGGCACACATGGCCTTAAGGTGCAAAAGTCTCCTATCTCAGGTTTATGATGCCTCTGGAAACACAGGCTAGTGGAGGGCTGTGGCACAATGCTTTCCTGCCTGGCACTTCAGGGAGTGGGTGTCAGGGGAGGAAGAAGCCTTGCTCTTGTAAAGACAATTCAGTGGAACCAGTGATGGTGGCTCTCATGTGTTAAAGAGCAAGGTGTGGCCATCCCAGATCCAAAAAAACCCTTTAGATGGAGGCTTCTGCCCCAGTGCCAGCCCTTCCCTGCTCCTATATGCTTGGGCACAGGCTGCTTGCCTTCAACCCTCAATTTCTGTTTCTTGCAGGAGACTGGACCACAACGAGCTGAGTGCCATTCCCTCCCTGGGATCTGCTGCTTCCAGCGTCCTCTCCCTCCACCTGTAAGTCACTGCCACCTCCTCCGGCTCTGGGCTCTCTGTGGGGGAGGGTTTAGCTGCCTCTGAGGGTTTCATGGGTGTCACACTCGTTCCTGCTGACTCCAGATTTTGGTTTTTGGCTTGTTGAGAAATTTAAGAATTAATTAACCTTAATTAAGAAACATCATCTGGAGTAGTGTGATTTGTGTGAGATTGTGTATTGTGCTTATGGTCAGTGGTAACTTATGTCAGTCTTTCCACGGGTTGAAAAACTTCTTTTTTCTCATCTGCCTTTGGGTTTCAGCCATTAGATCATACTTGTGCTATTAAATTTTACATTTTCTTTATTGTTCTTTTTTTCCCTGGCCCTGTTCTGGTCATTTCTTCTTTCCTCTAAAAGCCAGAGACTATTCATATCTTAATCTTTTAGGGAACTCATTCCAGACCTGTTTTTTATGGTCTCTTTCAACTTCTTTTTAACGCTTTCTTTTGAGAAGCAGTAATTGTAAAGCATAATCTGCAGGAGGTTTGAAGTTCCTAACTGTGGTAGTTTAGATGACTGTAGAGCTTTAGACACCTGAGAGCCTTTGTGTATTGGCCACCAAGGATCTTGGGTCAATGGTGCTGCTGGAGGGAATAAAATATTAAAATATCAAACTATTTAGTATCTAAAGAGTGTGGATTTCTAAAATTATTTTTTGCATGTGTCTGCTTGTGATGTGCACTGAGAAGGAATTTTGCTGAGGTATGCATGATACCTCCCAGGTTCCTGGGAACTGTTTCTAGCTAACAGGGACTCCAGCAAAGTGCTGGAGCAGTTCAAGTGGTGGCTTTCAGCCTGCATGGCCCTGGAGTACACCTGCAGGCAGGCATCTGTGTTCTCCATGGATTTGGTGCTTCTTGTGGTGGAAAATGCCTGTGACCACACCACCAGCTGATTGGCCTCCCTTGCTCAAAAGGCTCTGACTTAACTCTGAGACAGTCGTTATCTGTTGTCTTACTGTGCTGCCACATTTGTGCTGTGCACCACGGTTTGAAAAAGACCTCCAGAAATCTGATTTATGGATGGAAAGCTTGCACAGAATTTGCCATCCAGGGATATAGTTTTAGGCCCCCCAGATCGGCTTCTCTTTCTCATGAAGTCTGTAAATGCTCTGAGTTCCACAAGCCCCTGTTGTTATTTTTGCTATTAATTTAGCCGTTGGCAAAGAACCAAATTGCTGGAGCTTTGGGTTTTTTATTCCTGATATGAAATAAGCAGTTTGGAAAGGAGGCATAATGACTTGTGGAAGGCAGTAGATTTACAGCTCCTCTGAAATTTCAGAGTGGTGCAGAAGGAAGGAGAAGCTACAAAGCCAAATGATAAAAGGATGGTATTCTGAACAAACCTGCTTAGTATCACTTTCCAGAAATCTGAATTGCTCTCCTCAGCTGCTGCACATAAATAACTCTGATAGCAGGATTTGTAATACTGCTGCCATACTTCTGCAAGAAGGGTCTCTTTGTTTAGCTTGTATTAGAGATTGCCACTTCTTTTCCCCCTTGGATTTCCTTTTAATTTTTATCAGAGATAAAAATAACCTGAATGATGTTTTAAAGTACTGGCTTCAGTTGATGTTGCTGACTCACATTGGAATGATTTGCTGAGGAAGTGAAGTTTTCTCCATCTTTGGGAGTCTTTAATCAATTGGTTGACTTCCTAAAAGATGGGCCTTTAGTTCAACCCTAGGTTAATGGGCTTGATAGGCAAATTGGTGGGTAAAGTTGTTTAGCCTTGTGTGATGTAAGGAATCAGATTATATGGTCATACTGGTTTCTTTTGGCCTTCCAATCTGTGAAGTAATAATTGGGGAGGCTGCCAAACCAAACCCAGGGTGAAGACTCATAATGAAGACTTGTGTACTGAGAAACTGGTTTATGTTTAAGTGTATAGTGTTACAGTGTATTCTTAATGCTAAAGAAAAATAAATACATTTCCTTTTTTTTTTTTCAGTGTTTAGAAATGTGTGAAGTGTGTTTACCTCACAAACCTCTGAAGTAGGTTTTGTATATTGCATGTGGTTAAGTATTTCTGAAGGACTGTTAATGTATTATAAAAGCAAGGGTTGTATATTTGTCACTCAAAACATCCCTTCTGAATGAGTTATTTCATCTTCTGCTCTTCCTAAACAGGAGAACACACTTTTTCTCCTTTTGAGGCTGGGAGAAACAATACTGCCAAACTCAAATTTCCCATAAAGTTTGGTGGTTGTGTGGGGTTTTTTGGTTTTTTTAATGAGCTTTGCTTTGCTTTTGGGTTTTCCTTACCTGTCTCCATCACCCAAAACTTGCCTGACCCCACATGTGTGAGGACCACAGGCCAGTTAAGTATATATGTAAGCATGTGAGAATCTGTTAAAGAGAGAATTCTCAAAACTTTCTGCAAGCCTTTGGATGTCCCAGGCTGCAGATGGATGCAGACATAACATATGTATCAAAAATGCTTTGTCCTGATATACTGCCATGAAGTTTGGTTCAGTTTAGTTATTCCTCGAAGAATCAGTTTGTTTGCCGTGCATGTTGAAAATATTGCCGAAGTTGTTCATTTCAGCAAGAGCAAACATAAGGGACTTGATAAGGCTTTTAATAGAACAGAAGGGAAAAATAATCTATGTACGGGTTACCAAATAAAGACAGACATTAAATGCAAACATCTGTTAGTGCAAACAAAAGCCAGGAAATTCAGCTGGGAGGGGGAGAGACCGAATCTGGATTCATTCCGAAATTACATCGGAATAGCTGAGAGGAGAACCTTGCCTGAAATTCCCACAGCATTTGTAATTTAGTTACAGTTCCTAGACTTGGACATTTGGGAGTTGATGGCAGGATGTTTTCACTGACATGCCCTTGGCTGAGGGTTTCCCATCCCAGTGCAGCTACAGTGTGTTAACTCTGAAGGCTCTCGAGGAGACCCTGTTACCTGATCTGGTGGGGAAAGGGATGATGGAAGAAACCATTTATTTGCAGAACTTAGGCTGTTTATATCCAACTTCCTCACTAACTTGCATGGAAGAACTCTTAGACCTGCCAGGCTACAGGACCTGCAATCAACCCTGCACTGGTCTATTATGGGTTTCCTACAAACCCCTGAGCAGGCACAAGCTCAGCCCTTACTCTGGGGCTTGTCTTCGTTGCTGCACCCTGGAGGGCTTTTGGGGCATTTGTACAGGATGGTGGAGGTGGATCCTTGTCCTCTGCCCTGTCTCCAAGCCTGATTCAGTCAGCATCCTCTGCCACAGGCTGTTGGGCAGCTGTAGGGCTCTGTGGAGAGTGCTAACCAGACCTCTGGAGCAAGCGTGGTAAACAGACTACACTCTGCCACATCCTTAGCTGGCTAGGAATTAAGGAAGTTAACAGATTAAACACTTAAAAATAACTTTCATTTCTTTCACTGTAAGTCTTTTAAGCCTCCAGCCATTCAGACACAAAGGGGACAGTGACCCACAGCAGTCAGCTGTGTGCTAGCAACAGGCAGAGCTGTTTGAGATGCTTTGGCCCCATCATCTTGCTCTGAATAAGCACAGATAACAAGGAACTCAGAATAGGGATTTTTAGAGCAAAAGAGTGTGAAATAGGATTAGCTGATTCACAAGAAGATGCAGTGGCACTGCAGTGTATTTACTGGGGAAAGCGAAATCAATAGGACAACTCTGCTGCCAAACTGAGCAGAAAAGTCTCTTGAAGAAAATCAATCTTCTTTACAGACTCGTTAATGTAAAGATCAATTCACATTAAACTGTAATTAAACAGAGAGCTAATAGGAGAAAGGTAAATGATCTGCTGTGCCCCAGGCAAAATATATCATGTAAAATTTGAAAACTAAATACATGGAGAATTGATAACTGGGAGTGGCAGGGAACATGCTAGGACTGCTTGGAAAAGGGCTGGTGAGCTCAGATGCTGGTTGGGGCAGCATGATCCTCATGGAAAGGAGGGTACTCTATGCTATTTCAGCTGCATGTCAGGTGAGACAGGTCAAAGACTTCAGGCAGTCTCTTCTATTTCACTTGCATGGTTTCTTGTAGAGCTTTTCCTCTTAAGTGCTGGGAATTTCATTATAATTCTGGTTAAATTAGCCACATCATTAAGATTGTGACCCTTATTTCTTGTCTAACTTTGATTTTTCTTTGACCTCTCATTAGACCTTTGTACTAGATTAAAATTGACTGGTCTTGGAAGTCCATAATGTGGCAGAATCAGGATCACACTATTGAGCTGTTGCCTCATTCTTCCACAGTGAAGGCTTGGGAAAGCTGCTGTTATTTTAGTGCTGTTTGCACTGCTTCACTTGTGTTGTCAGATGGGGTTTGCAGAGACTCTTTCTGAAAACCCATGTGGTCCATTAGATTCTTTGAGCTGCTGTTTTGCTTTCATCCAAGACAAAGGTGTCTTGCTTTGTGAGCTGAAACAATGCAAGCAGCCTGTGCTCTGCTGCTCTGAGTGGGATCTCACAAAAACACTTTCCTTTCTGTGAGATTTTCCGGGAGCTGGGTGGTGGGGTTGAGATCTGTGACTTCACTTCATCTTTGCTTTTCAAGTTAAGATGGTGCAGACTCTGTTGAGCATCAGAGCTGCAGCTCTGTCCGTGGCAGCCTCTCAGGGTGACCCTGTTAGAGGGAAGAGCTCAGAGCTGCTGCCATCTGCGCTGCTCGTAGAGCACAGCTCAAGCCTGAGCTGGTCTCCACACGAGGTGTGAGCTCACTTCGTGTTCCTGGCTAGGCCAGAGTAAAAACCTCTGTGTAGGCGGTGTTGAGAGCTGGGAAGTTTGGCTTGCAGGAGGAATGAGGTTTGAGGTAACAGACAGTACAGATGTAGCCTTGGAGGCCATTTGTGGCCTGGGATCCTGCTGTGCTAATTGCTGTACAAACAGAACAACTGCCTTGACCCCCAAGGGGTTTAATCTGCAAGTCATCTTTGCTGGAGTTAAAAAGGGATGATCTAACAATTAGAAATAAGGAGACTACTCTGTTAATTCCATCTGGGTCACAGCAAGAGGTTTTGTGCTCATAAGCACAAAATCCAGATGACTCAGACGCAGCCGTGCGCGGGGCCTGGTTGAAGTCTGCAGGCTCTGCTTGTGTGCAGGACGTGCCTTGGGCAGCTCAGAAAACCACGCTGCCTTCCACTCTTCTTCATTATTGGCCCAGAGAAAGCTTTCTCTGGGAACTAAGGCAGAGTGGTGTAGATACATAAGTGGGAGCAGATTCACCCCCAGCCCCTGCTTGCATCACCTACGAGGTGTAATGTCTGCAGGGGCCAGTTCTCCAGTGTTTGCTTAGGCAATTTTCCTTGGAGATGGAGAGAGTTGCATTCTGAGAGTTTGGTCCACACTACAGGCTATACTACTGAGCTTCTGGGTTTGAATGTATAAAAATATTAATATGGAAAGGGAAAATTGAAAGAATGCTGACAGGCTGTTCAGTGTGCAGCACTGTACAGGCATAAGATATTCTGAAACTCACCTCTTAAGTTTGTTTTGCTCAGAGTTCATATTAAGGCTCTGGTGTGTAAAGTCTGCAAGTTTTTGAGGCCAAAGACTGCAGGAGCCTTTCCCAGTGGAGGAAACTCTCATTAATCATGTGCTCCCAAGCACCAGAAGAGATGCTGTTTTGACTTCTCTTTTGGGCTGTTGGAACTGTTCTAATCATTTGCATGTCCTCTTTGAGCTTTTAGATATAACATGAGTGCATGGAAATGGCAAAGGATCTGAGGCTATTCCAGGGAAATGAGTAATCATTTCTTCTAGAAAAGCAACAGCAGTAAAGCACACAGTTATCAGACACAACAAAAGAGCATCAGAAAGTAATCTGGGCACATACAGTGGAGTGTAAAAATTGGCCAGAGGATAAAGATAGTGAAAGTTGGTGGCAGCTCATGAAATACCAGTTACCCCTGGAGGCTGCTCTATTATGTATTTAATAACAAGCATTTTGTGCAGCCGTGGCAGCTTCTTCTGTGAGTAGAGAATTGCTTTGAGCTAGGCCAGATTTGCTCTGGCATGTGTGCTGCTCTGCAAGCTGTGCTGGGTTAGTGTGTGTGGAGGAGGGGGAGGACACCGGTGATCTTGTGGGACAGAGCACAAGGGTAGGAGTTGGAATACTGGAAGAGGATCTTTTTGTGCATGACCCACATATTCATTATACCCCAAAGGAAATTCCCCTTTGGGTGAATCTGCTTCCTCTGAGCTGAAGAGGATGTACCTCAGGGCAGCTGGAACTCCTGGATGTAAAGCATCTCCAAGGGCAGGTGCATATTTTATGTACAGTTCACAAAGTGGTTTCCAAGTTCTGTCCCTCTGCAGATCAAGCCTAGATTAGTTGTTAGGGTCATTTGCAGCCATGATCTTTTGTTAAGGTCGGTATGAAAAATAGCTTCATATTTGAGCCTTAGAATAGCCCAAAATTGCTACTATTAATATCTGTGGTGGATTGACTGTCTCATTTAATGGCATATGGCAAATAAAGCACATGTCTACAAAAGCAATTCCTTTGCTAGTCTTCACAGACCAAGCAGATTTTAAATATAAATAACTTGCTGAGTTGAAAGTTTTTTTAGTGTATTGGAGTTTCCTGCCTAAAAACTGCTGGCAGTGGCAATTAAGTTTGCTTAGAGGTGAGTAAAAGTGAAGTTGAAGCTACAGTAAAAGCAAGTAAAAGCAGACAATTATTTTGGGGTAAAATTCTCTTTCCATGTTCCTCTCTGAAAGCTTAGCCAATTCAGCTTTTTAACAAAATTGCACAATATAAGGAAGCTCTCATTATGTGTTCCCACATCCCTACTGAGAGATTGAGCAGTTAGACCCCAGTTATCCTGGTTGTAGGCAGTGGTGCTTGCTCAGAGCATGAAATAGATCTCAGAGAGGAGTAATAACAGGGGTGGGGGTAGAATTGTGGGGTTTAAGTTGGTTGGCATAAAACACTGGCAGCATTAGGAATAGTGTAGGGTGAAGAAAATGTTCACTTGAATGTGATCCTTCTGGGTTAAGGTTGGAAGAGATTAGCAAAAAAGTCTGCAGAAAACTCATTTCTAACTGAATAAAAGCCAGCTATGTGTTGGATTTTCTCTTATTTTTAACCCATGTCAAATTCCCCAATTAATTGCAGAAGTGAACAATAGAGATCATGTCAATAGTGATTATCTTGCCAAAGCAGCCCTGCTGGGGGTGTGCAGCGTGGAAAATGTGATTGCTGGTTAAGATAGATGAGAAAGTGATCTGTCACACCTTCAGATGAAGTGATCACTTGAGAGGCCATGCTCCCTTACATTTGTGTGCATAACTCCTGCTTGTTAACAGGAATTCCACGTGAATATTGATTGGGAATAAGTGGTTGGGTGAGTACATGTTCTGCCTGTCAAACCTTTTAATGTTCAATTGCACATCAGGGAAAATAGCAAAGGTAGCTGGAAAATGAAACTGGAGTGCAGGGCTGTGGGAGTGAAAAGGCAGCTGTGTTAGTGTTCAGATCTGAGCAGATAAAATGAGTTGGGGAGAGGTAGAATTAGGAGTTGATGACAAAAGAAAGAATCTATAAATGGCTCACGGATTTTAGACTTAAATATCATTTCCTGTCCAGTCCATCTACTGCAGATCACGCACTCTGTGCAAGCAGTTGCTGCTGAACAGGGTGGTGATTAGCATGAGCAGTCAGGCCAAGGAATTGGACTTCCTGTAATCCCTCAGGTGCCCTGGAAAAGGAACACTTTTTGGTGATCTTACCAAGATATTTTTGCCCTCAAGGTTGTTGCCTTGAGAGAGCAGTCATCTTTTTCAAAATAGGAGGAACTGAAGATGTAAATGGTCTTACTATAGCAGCTTGAAGAACTTACTGTGGCTAAGTAGTGGTGAATGCTTATACTTGACTTTACAACATCTTTACCAGGGAAACTTGAACAGCCTGTTTTACACAGCTCAGCATAGCACAGAGGCAGTTCTACTCTAAACCCCAATTTTCCTCTTCCCTGGATGTTTTGACACCTTGTTCTGGGGTTTCCCAAAGCCACCCTTCCTACTTGATGAGCTTCATTAGCAACTGGGTGCCTGTTCTTGTGAAGAGCAGCTCTTTTATTTGCTTACTTGACCACTGCTTTTCCACATGGGAGCTATTCCTTCTTGCAGGCAGAGCAGTGTGAGCCGAGCAGAGCTCAGTGAAGTCTGCCCAGAGGCAATCCCTGTTCCTGTGACCTTGCTGACAAGACAGATAAGCCCTTTCAACAGAGCACAAGTGTGTGTCATGTTGGAGCAGACAGAACGCCAGCCTATCTACATCTCTCAAGTGTTAACAGGAGTTTGACTGGCCAGTCAAAAATGTGTTTCTTCAAATGCTGCCTTTTCAAGAGGAAGGTCTTTTAGCAGCTTCTGCTGCAAGTTCCATGAGACTGAGAGTTTGATGGTGTGGAAGATGTATTCAAGTGTGTTGTCCTTTCTTAACCTCCCTTATCATCCATGTAGCTAAATCCACCTGTTTTCATTGTGTTCCTGTCAAAGGTGGAAAAAGCCCCTGTGTCCCATTGTGGCTTAGAGACACAGTGCATGCTATCAGGAAGTCTGCTTGCAGTTAAAATTTGGATGAAAATTGCAGCATCATGGGCAGAGCCATTGCATTTGGTTTGCACTTGAATTGCTTCTCCCCTTGTGTTATTTTCCCCTCCTCGCTCCCGTGGAGAGACAAAAGCAAAACAAAACCACCCACAAAACATATGCGCTCTCTAGGCTGCGGTGGATCTTATTTACTTTGATCATGTATTACACAAAGAGAAACTAAAATCAGTATCAGGATTTAAGGATGAAAGTGCCTCCATGCCCTGTGCTTTTGGATCTTCTTGGCTTTCAAATGGAAATGCCATCCTTGTTGATTAGAAGCACAAAACTTGCATGCAATGAAATGAAAGGGAGCTGCTGTCTGTGCTTCAGCCCCTGCTCTGTGCTTGTTCAGTTGACATCTGGGCTGGATCTGATTTTTGGATTTCTGTTCTTCCTTATCACAAACCTGACTCATCTTTGAGGCAGTGATAAGGTGGAGGGCCTAGGCAGCAGCCCTGACACGGGCAGGTATGGGGCTGCAGAGGGCAGGAACTCATCAGAGCAGCAAACTGGTGGGGTGAAACTAGCCTCTTTCTTGGCTTCAAAGAGTTGCTTATGCATTTAATTTGTGATAGAAAATTGAGTTTGGCTGGCATGTATCAGTGGCAGAAGAAAGCCCTTGAGGGAGAAGAGGAAAAGCCAGTGGCAGAGCAAAAGAGTTTCAGACCAAAGATATAAGATGAAGAGCATGGAAACACTGACCTGACTGTCATCTGCCAGCAACTGAATGACCCCTTTCAAATACTGATGCAGCCCTTCCTTCAGAGAGGCTCTGCTGAGCACCACGACCCCGTTCAGACAGCTGGTGCAGAGCCCTGTGGTTTCCTGCATTCTTGTGTGAAAACTGCCATTTACCTTATATGACTCTCTTCCTTCTATTCCCATAGGACAATTCTCCTCCTTAGCAGAGTTCAGCACTCAGAAGAGCCTCTCCTGTCCTTTGCAGCCTTTCTCAGTGCTTGCTCCAGATGGAGGTCAGGGAATGTGAGAAGTGACAGGGGCAGTGGTTTGGACAGAGAGCTGGAGGAGGGGTGAAAGGCTCGTACAGCTCTGAGTGCTGGCAGTCTGCCCCTTTCAAAAACCAGCAGCAATGGTCTTCAGTGGCTTAGAGATCTTGTGCCTTTGTGCCAAACTGCATCACAGGTTGGGCAGCCTCTGTTGAAGATACCTGGCCCCAACCCTTGCAGGTGGATCCTCCATTGAGGGGTGTGTGCTCAGGGCTCTGCAGATCATAACTGAGGTGGTTTGGGGTCAAGTTCATCAAAGTTCAGGGAGGCTCGTTGCAGAGAAGCTGTGCCAGACAATGAGAGATGCTTTGCACAGCCTGTTTAATGGATCTGTGCCCCTTGTGAATACATCATTTTAAAAGCTGCTGCAGAGCACAATCTTGATGAAACATCCAGTGTAACCAGAAGAGAGCTGGTCCTCTTAGAACCACTCAGTTGCTGATGGGGGGACTGTGCCCATAACAGAGACTGTCTTGTCTTCAGGAATCTTTATTTGCTTTGATGTCCTAGCAGGTTGTGTAATCTGCTGAAGAGGTAAGACAGCCTCTGTTTTAAAGATGACTAAATTCTAATCCTGCCTGTCCCACACATTTTGTTCTCTTAATGGAATGAAATGCTGAAGGCTTAGGAAGTTGTATGTTGCAAAAAATATCCGAAATCATATGGTGGCAAGTTAAAATCCAGTGAAAGGAAATGCAGATCAAAGTGAGGGAGAGAGCTTTGAAAAATGACATAACTTACCTCAGTGGATCTAGCACACAGTGTAAGGTCATGTAAGAAGTCAGAAATTTTACATAAACAGTGCTAGTTCAGAAATATTCAAAGAGAATATGCATCTCACTGGCTTTGTGGTGGTTTTGGTTACAGTAGGAGAAGGGCTTTCCTTCATGCAGTTCATACTTAACCCAACAAAACCCATTAAAGATTCTTCATCCGATCCAGGCCTTTGCTTATGTCCAGCTGCTAGGAAAGATTCTAAAGAAAATGCTTGATCCCCTCCTCTTATCCATGTGGCTGCCTTGTGAAAGAGCTGTGGGAGTGTGCCTGGCAACAGGATAACATCTGCCCATGGTTGGGTACCCCGGGCACGAGGATGCTCTGAGGCCACTGGGAGTGCAGCAGGGTCAGTGGTTGCAGTCCATCAATGTGAGAGGCAGATGAGCTTGGTCCTGTGAGTGGCCACAGAGTAGCCTTTGATAACAGACAGTGAAAACATAGCCCCTGGGTCACACTGAATAGTCCTGTTGACTGCAGTGGAACTATTTGTGTGGGTAAGAGTTTGCTTGTGGGAATAGAGTTCATAGCACAGCCCTCTGCAGGTGGCAGCTGCTCCCAGGCCCAAAGGGGTAAATTAGCAAATCTCATCTCCCAGACTGATTTCTGCCTCCAGACATCCATGACCTGGAACAGAGACACAGTCACTTCACTGTGAAAGGGTGCATTTTTTTCCATCCCCTCCATCTTCAAAAGAAACCCCAAAACTCAGGTTGTTTTTTTATCCCCCCTGTCTTGTCCCAGCTGTGTGTAGCTGGGGGTAGTTTGCTTTATGCTACTCCATCCTAAACCACAAAATAGAGTGAGAACATGACCAGATAAATAAATGCCCCCTGGAATATATCTGGTTTGAAGCTGATGTACAGCAGATGAATAAATTGTCTTCAGATTTTCTGCTGTATTTAGATGTAGTTGGAATAGCTCCATCAGCTTGTTTCATGCATTATTCCTTTATATGATTTTAAGTGAAAAACAGTGTAAAATGGTCATGGATTTTGTTTGCTTCATCCTAGACCTTTTTCTGAAGGAGTGCTGGGGAGAGGGAAGATCCTGACTTACAGTCTTAGATAGAGCATGTAAACCTTCAAGGGAAAGTTTGCATATCCGTAAAAAATTACACAAGTGGCTTTTTTTCAGTGGTTTGGGGTTTTGTTGATTTTTGGTTTTTTTGGGGGCTTTTTGGGGGTGGTGTTTTTTGGTTTTTGGGTTGATTTGTTTTGTGTGGCTGACCCTAAAATGCAGTGGCTGCCTGGCCTGCCACTGCTCTGCTCTTGTTGTGTATGCAGCCAGCACCTGAACAAACAGAGCTGTATCTGTGACAGCCTGGGAATCTGCCAGGATTCCTCAGGGAAGGAGTGATTCAGAGCATCTGAGAAAAGTGGGGGCTGCTTCCATGCATCCTTGCTTCCTGTCCAAACAGCAGCCCATGCAGCCTTGCTCTGAAAAGGACAGTGGGGCAGTTCCATAAGCAAATACAGGTTTTGTGTTGGATAAAAATACACATTCTTGTGACAGTACAAAATCTTGTGCCTCATGGATTATTCTGGAAAGGCTGATATGCCAGCACAAAGTGTCAGACAGCTAGTGGGGCTTTCCAGAGCACTTGGGAAGTGTGCATGAGCCCTCACATCAGGCAGTTCAGTTTTTCTGGGAAGGGCTCACGTTAAGAACTAGGGAATGGTGTGACACAGACTTCCAGCATGTCACCTGCCTGTTTACTTCATCTTCAGCTGCAGAGATGGCTTCACTCTACTCCAAGGCAGACATTTCACAAGTCACAGTAGAGAAGAAAAAGTTTTCTGACAGACATCTTTGGAAGTAAAATTTGCGAGTAAAATGTTAAAACCATGTAAGAAGTTCTACACTGATAGATTGTTTGAACTTTGAGTCAAAGCTGGTGTGCAGGTCCCAATGACATTCTTCCCCTTCCTTCTTTCCATATGTTAATGCAAATCACTTAGGAGATCTTTGGTTATTGAGTGTAAGAAGGTGACCAGGAAAAGCAGGAACGTTTATGTTGCTGCTGTTGTAAACACAAATTCATCTTCTGGATTATCAGTTACCCTTCTTGCCTTGTTAGGAAAATTACTCAGGCACTGCACTCTACTCTGAAACCATGATTTTATTTATTATTTTTTGTGTTTGTGTAGTGAGTGACAGGCTAAAATCAAATAGCAAATCATGTAAGGTGAATGCTTAGGAGCCCATGTCTTTGATCTTCTTTGGTGTTTCTAGAAGGGTCAGTACTGGATCTCCATCTCCTCTGAGCTGAGGAGGAGGAGGGCAGGTAGTTCCAGGCATGTGTTAGTCACAGTGTATGTGATCCATCTCTGGTTACGCTGCCTTTGATCTCCTCTCTTTGCACAGCCAGTCTGTGACACCAAACCTTGCCTGTCCTTCAGTCCCAAACCCCATAACTCTTTCTGGCTCCAGCATTTTGTTTCTTCAATACTTTGTCAGGATGGAAATACTAACCAAACCCTGAACTTTTAAAAATCTCTCTCTTTCTAGTCCTGTGATCTCCCTCGTACGCTAATTTTGAAAATGTGCTGGCATATTAATAGAACCCTGCCCGAGGTACGGAGCCCCTCTTTAGAAGCTCGATTTTATTTTTGATGCCTATAACAGGTGCTGCTTTAATAGGTTTGCTGTATTACAGCTTTCCTTTTTCTCTGGTGAGCCGGGCCAGATCTGTAAACTGACACTACATGAAGGCCAGGCATGTGACTTCTCCCTGCCTGTAGCCTTGCTTCTCACTGAACATTTACACTGCAGACTTGCAGCAGCTATGGCAGCCTTAATTCAAGCTTTGTCTAAACCAGGAGGTTTTGTGCTGATTGTATTTAAATCAGCCCAAGCAAAGCCCCTCGTGCATTCCTGTCTGAGGGTCTTGCTTTGATTTTCTGCTGTCAGCTTTTGAGTGGGCAGCTGCTGGGGGGAGTGAATGTGGCTCAAACAACAGAGGAACGTTTTTGTGCTGCTCTTTGCATCCATTTTGCACTAGGAGTTTGAAGCTAAAGCATAATTTAAACTGAGTGCTGTTCTCCTTGCTTGCTGCAAAGAGGAAGGTGAATTCTTCCCCTGTTAGGTCTGGTGGAAAATGTTTCACAGCCTGTTTATCAAATAAATATTCACAAAGACGCTTCGAATGAGGAAACGCACCGGGATTAAAGTGTAACTTTACCTCTAAAATACAAGCTGAGATTCCTGGAAATGCTGCAAGCCTTTGACTTTGCGCCACCTGTTATTTTCCTGCCACCCCCTTCAGCTCCCTCCCGACTCAGAGCAAACCCAAACACGCTTTGGCTTCGCTGGAACGCTCTGCTTGTTTTTCTCAGCCCCGAGGAGCAGAGAGCTGCGTTTGTTTCCTCATGGGCTCCTCATGGGCTTGGTTCAGCACAGAGCTGCCTGAGGTTGATCCAAATCTCCTGTAAGCACAAGGGGTCTGTCCAAGGGTGGTGCAGAGTGCGGGGACTGAGGGGCTGTGCTGCCTCGGGCTGTTGAACTGGGTTAAACTGGGGGGCTGCAGGGTGGATCCACCCAGCTCTCCTCTGGCTCTGGAGCTGGTGCTGACCCCAGGGTGAAGAAGTTCCTGAACGAGTGCCATGTGTACAGAGAGTGTAGAAGGGATCACTGCTGACTGCGAGTTACCTTAGCTTGGCACCGAGGTGTTCCAGTCCCAGGTCTGTGTTTGCTGCAGATGAGGTGTCTCTGGGAATGACGTTGGGTATGAACTTGGAAGTTCAGTTGTTTTATCCAGATCCTCCCATGTTCATAAACAACACTAAATGGACTTGGATGGGCTCCTTAGTTCCTATGATTTCTGTTTCGCTTGAGCTGCTTTCACTCCAGATTTTTAGTCCTCAGCAAAGGCTGCATCATCCTAGCTGGATAGTCCTTTTCCATGCACGTTGGAAAGTCAGAGGTAGAGAGGGGTTAAGGAACTTACCCAAGGCAGATGAGTCTGTGCCAGAGCTGGGAATAGAAACCAAGAGACTTGGCTCCCACTCCAGGCTCTAATTGCACAATTTCACATTGAAGCCCTGTCATTGTGTACTCTTGAGGTAACACTGGCTGAAGTGAGGCAGGGAAAACTGTTTCCAGGCTGTGATACCTAAGGAGTGGGGAGAGGAAAGGATACCTGGAGGTGTTGGTTGTGCAAGCACCAATTATTTGTGCTTTAACGCCTGGTTTCACCAACTGGTACTAAAATCTGATCTGTCACATTTGAAGCCAACCCAGTGTGAAGTGGTTGGGAAAAATCCAGCCCTTTTCCAGTCAGTGATAAAGGGGAGAGGCAGATTCATGACATCTTTGGTCTTTTTTTTGCAAAACTCCCTTGCGATGAGCAGGGGAACAAAGGCAGGAGAGCTGAGAGGATCCAAGTAGTAACAGTAAGGGTTAAATCACATTTGGGCTCTTACCAAAAGAATGAAAAATAAATTGTAATCAAGCTAGTAAAAGGTTTGGGCTATGTTGCCTTCATATCACATGCTGTGTATAGGAAAAGTCACAGGCTTTGTTTGAAGTGCAGTGCTTTGAGAGGGTGCAGTGCTTTGCAGCGAACTGTCTGACATTCCCCAGCTGGGACTGGCCCGGGATGGTGTTTGGAGCTGAGAGTTACATTTGGAGTCAGCCCATGTTTGAAGGAGAGGGGGAGAGGGAGAGAAAGGAGCCAGTTTTTCTGCCTGTGTAAAATAATGTGTCCATCTCATCTGCCAGCTGCAGCACATGAAAAGCAAGAGGCAAACAGACAGAAGTCACCTGGAAACCGTGAACATGGCTCAAACAAAATAGTTCTTTCCTGTCCTTTTCTTCCCTTCTTCAAATCTGTCTTCTGGGATGGGCTGGGAGATCTGGCAGGCGGGCAGAGTGGATATATGTTGAGCAACCAAAGCACAAAAATATTAATATTCCAAAAAAAACCCAAAAACCGTTGGCTTCTGAAGAGCATTTCATGTCCAAATTCACTCTGTGCTCTCAGTCCCTTGCAGATTTAGCTGCCCTGTGTAGGGATTGTCAGGTGATTTATAGATTCTCCACGTTCGTTTGTACAAGCCTTCATTTCCTGTTAATTTACAGCCAGATTCATCTCAGCCATCACAGCTTAGATGAGATCAGAGCTGAACTCGCAGCCCCTGCTTCAGGAGAGCTCCAGAAAATGTGCTCGTGGTTTGCTTTCAGTTATGTCTGTGTTGAGGTACTTTCCTGAATCAGGCTTGGACACACATTTAATGGGCAGTCTTCTTTAGAGGAGGAAAAGAAGATAAAAAAATTCTGAACCGTGTGATTCTGCTAATCAAGTTAACTGCAAAAAAAAAAAAACAAACCAAAACAAACAAACAAAAAAAAAAAAAAAAAAAAAACCCCAAAAAAAACTCCCAAAAAAACCAAACAAACCAAAACTAGTCCTAGGAGCTAAGGAATTTCCCTTGCCCATATGTTTAGTTAATGGAGGTCACAAAATTCTGGGTACAGTGATTTTTCCTGTATTTTAGTCTCACTGTGCTATAAATTCAGTGTACCACTGTCCTACTAGGTGCATGGATGTGAAAATTCACTTTATTCCCAGCTGTAAATGAATATTGGTCTTTTGGATAGCAGCCACCTCATTACCTTTGAAACAGTTGTGGTTGTAGAGACCTGTGTGCTGGTAACCCATGGAATAACCAGTTTGGAGACATAAATTATGACTTCCCTTTGATTTTTCTTGACACCTTCTTGCATTGTATTAGCAACACACTGCTATAGTTCTGTAAAATTTGTCTTTAATGTTTTCTGAGCCTGCACTGAATTAATTATCATTTAAACTCTTCAGTCAAAGTAGTGTTTCTGTGCCTGTTTCCCCAGCATTAAGTAAGGGCCATGTGCTGGCTGTTTAAAGGGTGAGTGTCCCAAAAGCAAATTGTTGTGGAGTTGCAGATTTTACACTCTTCCTGTTGTGGACACCAGCAAAGGTTGTGGTGAAACCATCTGGTTTTAATAACAGGGAGGGTAAAGGAGCAGATCACGGTGTGGGGAGCAGGTCCCTTGCCATGTGCTGCTGGCATTTTCTGTCCAAGGGAGGAGGTTTTTCTCCCAAAGGGGCTTGTCTGAACCCCTGGGAGAGCCTGAAGTGGGGGTGAAGCTGGAGAAGATGGACTCCTAAACAGCTGTAAGCTTCACTGTCTGAAAAGCTGTGTCAGACATCCCTCAGTTTTTTGTTTCAAAGGGCTGTTGCTTTGTCAGGGGAGCTGGGACTTGTATTCAGGAATGCTTTCACTGGCTGCTCTCCCCTCCTCTGCTCACCCAGTAGGTATCTGGATGGATTGAGGCACAGGACTTGTCTGAACTCTCTTTACTATCTCTTATTATTCAGCAAGTTCCCAAGTGTCTGGTGAGCGTCTCTGTTTGGAGTGCCTCACTCACAGCCTTGCCAGTAATATCAGTGACTGGTCTAAATTCACATCAGGCATGTGCTCTGCTTCTTGTGACTAATGCACAATGTATTTTTTTAATTGATTACTGTTCTCTACTGACTCAGGCCAGAAAGAAGTCAGAGGAAAGGACTCAGTGAGGGGGTGATTTTTACTTAGACCTTGTTGAGTACAGATGAGGTCTAAAGGTATTTAACTGTTTGGTGGCTGTGTAAACCCTGAGGGCAGTTGGTAGGACTTTCTCTGAAGAAAAACCTTAGGTTGAATCCCTCAGGCTGTCCTGGTCAGGCAGCAAACACAGGTGATCAGTGCAGAGTCTGATCCTGCAGCTGGTGCTTGGGCAGGCACTGGCACTGCAGAGTTGTCCTGATCCCACAGGGGGACAAAAGTAGCAAAAGCTAAGGAAATGCCAGCAAGAACATTTGCAAGACTTATTTCTGTATGTTACAAATCATTGTAACACAGTGCAAAGCTGGGAATTTTCAGAAGAATCCTTAGGAATTAAGAATGTTATGTAACTTTTGTTGAATTTGTATTTACTTTGTTTCCTTCTCTGAAAGTCACATTCTCTGGAAAAAGCCTCTGCATGTTGGCCAAGCCACTGATCTGCACTCCTTGCCTTTGGGATTCAGAAACAGCCCTGTAGTCCTTGCATGTAACAAATCCAGTTTGGAAGTGCAGTCTTGCAGGAGAGCCCAGATTAATGGAAGATGAACTGAGGAGTGGAGGCAGTAGCTCTGTAGAAGGCAAAAAGTGTCAGGAAGCCTGCAGATACCTGTGAGCTGGCTCTAGCCAGAGGAGCAGCGAGGGGAGTAGGGAATGTCTCTCTGGAAGGGGTTTCTCCTCAGACAGCTGTTGAAAAGTCACCATAACTCTGAGTGTACAAACTCAGGGCCAGCCTGGGGGCCTGCTGCAGCCTTGGATATTCTTTCTGTTTTTCTAAGAGAACTAAACAGTCTCTTTTTCTCCTCCTGACTGTTTCAGGCATCACAACAGGATCCGCAGCATTGAAGGCAGTCAACTGCAGCCCTACGTTGCCCTGGAAACGTTGGACCTGAGTTTCAATGACATCACGGAAATCCGAAACGGCTGCTTTCCACAGGGACTTCACATAAAGGAGCTGTGAGTTTTTCTCGTTGGGAACTGCTTTTGTTGAGTTACCACAGCAGAGAAAAGGGCCTCAAACCTTTAGAAAAAGAAGTCGTGAACATAAGAAGTATGGGATTATTTGTCAGGATTTTAAGTGCAAAGGAGAGTTAGAAGGCAGCACGTTGTCACTATTGTCAGGTTATTTTTGGAGTGCTGTTTGGTTTCTGATGTAGCTATAAAGAATGCAGATTATTATTAATTGTGTTGCAGAGAAAAGGTATACTTCAGGTATCCTACATCCTTTATGTGTAGGTGTCTTAAAAACTGCAAACCCATGTGCATCTAGAAGAGTAGAGAGATAACAACTGTTTCATCATTAAAGTGGTTTTCTGAATATTGAGAACAGAAATGTCTCTGATTATTTGAAGAAAATGGGGTCAAGCAGAGTAACACACTCCCACAGGATGTTTGCCTATTCAGAGAAACACGAAACAATCTGTATTTTAGGTACCTTTGAAGAGGTGCAGGCAAATAGTCTGCCTGCATTAAAGTTTGGACCCAAGTTTGTGTTCTTGGTTGGAAGAGGGTTTAAGAGAATGGTGTTGTAACTGATGTCCTACAGAAATAGCCCCCTGTGGCTCAGATGAGGATCCAAATAAAAAATACCTCTGGGACAGATACTGAGGGGAAAATGGGGAATGAATAGCAGCATCCTGCACTGAAGCAGTCTCCAGTTTCTGGCTTCCACTCCTGATTGCCTCGTTCAAGTAGGAGGATGTCAGGGAGCTCTTTGGAAGTGCCCAGCAATTCTCCACATTCATCACAGGTTCTGGGAAAGGCCCTGTGCCCTTTGTGCAGCCAGAAATTCAGCTGGTTTGAAGCCATCTCTGTAGTTTCACCAGCTTGTGTGGAGACCAACTAAATGCTGATTAAAGGTAATTTCTGACAGAAGCGTTCATTTTTCTGCTGTGATTTATTGCAGCTACCTGGGGAGCAACAGAATCAGCACCCTGGAGCCCGGTGCTTTTGATAGCCTGTCACGGTCCCTGCTGACACTTCGTCTGAGTAAAAACAGGATCACTCAGCTTCCTGTCAAGGCCTTCAGGCTGCCCAGGCTAATACAACTGTGAGTACAAATGTCCACTTTAATTAAGCCCAGCCACACTCCATGGAGATAAAGTGATCTTGGGGGTGTGCACACCAAATGTCACCCGTCCTCACCTACTGTCTACAAAATGTAGAATCAACTATGCAGGAGTCCTCTGCCAGCTCCTAGGAAGACACACTGGGAGAGGGTCCTTTTTGTCTTCTAACTCTTGGCTTTTCAGGTCATTATTTGGATCAGGTGGGGAGGGAGAGAGGGAGGAATGCTGGAGCAGACATCAGCATCTTTTGCACTTGACAGAGTGAGACAAATCCATTCCCTTGCAAGCTGCTGGTGTCTGGTGCAAGAGAGGTTTGCAGGATGTTTCTGTTGAGAGTGACAGAGCTCAGCTGCCATGTTAGTGTTTCAAGACCACACAGGTATCTTTATGTGGTAATAAAAAAGCAATGAAGGAAGGTTGTTAAACTGTGAGGTGATATTTGGACAGAGAAAATTGCAGCTCAGATGAGTTAACACACACACACGGTTGTTCTGCCTGCACGGGGACACGCAGACATCTGCAGCTATAAACATGCTGTATGTGTAAAAAAGTAGCACTAATGGTTGAGCTTTTCCCTTCTGCTGCTGTTGGAGAAATGCGCCTAGCCTAAGGCTCCTTGCAGTCAAAATTTGATAGGGAAAAGGTGCTCCTCTGTCTGCTAACATAAAGTCCACACATGCTGTTGGAACTCGCACCTCTAAGTGTCATCATCCTGACAGACAAATCCTCAATGCCCAAGGAGAGTGTGTGCATTTGTGTCTGCAAACATGCAGGATTTGCAGCCAGTTTGGGATGGGATAGGGGACACATTATGGAAAATCTATTGCCTCTCAGTTGGAAGTTGCTGTCCATTGAGTGAGGGCTTCTAATTCACTGTGTTTGACTGCATCATGTGCAGAACTGTAATGAAAACAACTCAGTCTGTTTAGGAGCATGGTTTGCACTGAGAGATGGAGTAATTGGTGCTCTTAATGACTGCCTCAGAGCTGGTTGTTTAACTCTGCAGATAAACATGAATGAATTGCAAGTTATCCAGATTGGTGTGTTGTAGAATTTGTGTACAGTTCTTTTTCTGGCAAAGCCTGTTTCTCTAATAGCCCAGGAAGTGCAGTACCACAAGGGACTTCAGGCCTGCAAAATCTTCATTGCTTACTTGACTTTAATTATACTCAACTTGAGCACAAGTTCAACATTGTTTTTTTAGGCAGTTGAAAAGTAAGCTTAAAGTCTCTATGGCTTCTTCATCTTTTCCAAAACAAGTTTGGATGTTGTAACCTCCACCATTTTCCTCAACACAAACACTGAATAAGGAACTATCCTCAGCTTAATCTTGTATGTGTGGAAAAGTATCAGTTTTAAAAGCTTTAGCTTCATCTGTTAGTGCATTGTGTTGAAGTTCTCTGCTGACTTTACAGAACTGGATTTTCAGCTGGTGTGTCCGGGTCAAGTAATCCATAAAACTGATATGGGTTGGTAAAGTGTGCTGTGATGATATTCATATTGCTATTCAGAAAAAAGATATTGCCAAAATTTAGGGGTCCTTCCCCACCCAGGGAAAGTCAAAAGAAATTTAATGAACCAGGCTGGAAACCTTTGTATACACAAATACTAAGACTACATTGTTACTGGAAACACTTCTTTCACTCTTTATTAGTTTCTGATAGTAGTGGAAAAAAAAAAAAGTTACATTTTTCCGGGGGACTGAAAGCTTTCCTTTCAGACTTGGCCATAAAGTTTCCTCTTGGGCCCACACTTTTGGGGCACCTGCATGTTTCAGGGCACATTTTTACTGGGCAATTACAAGTCCTATAAAAACAATGGATTGTAAAGGAAATAATGCCAGTGTTTTAATTCAAATGGTGTCTGCGCTTGAGTGAGGATGAAGTGTGGAAATGGATGAGAAGGACCAGTGGTTGAAAAGAGATGCAGAGAGAGGAGGGATGAAGAGGAATTGCTGCCCTCTGTAATTTCTCTGTAGTGGAAGTCTGTCCCAGGGTGAGTTTGTTTAGGAGCTCACACCCAGCTGCCTTCCCTGGATAGCTCTGGGATTGAAAGTTTCCGGTGCTCTTCTGCTGTCTCCTGGGAACCACTGACACAGGAGCTGCTGGCATTGCTGTCCCCATTGTGTGCTGCACAGATGACTTTGTGAGAAAGGACTGGGCTTTAATGAACTTGTGTGGCCTTGGTGATTTCAGGGAGCTGAACCGAAATCGCATCCGCCTGATTGAAGGCCTGACGTTCCAGGGACTGGACAGCTTGGAAGTGCTGAAACTGCAGCGCAACAACATCAGCAAACTGACTGATGGGGCCTTCTGGGGCCTGGCCAAAATGCAAGTCCTGTAAGTTGGAGAAATGGGCTCTTTTTCCTTCAGCAGCTTCAGCTGCTGTCACATCCTTCTCTGTATTTTAGCAGTGACCCGTGGGCACCTGTGCCACTTCTTGTGCTTCTTTCTTTGTCCTGCATGCCCAGAGCTGCTGCAGCAGCTTCTCTTTAGCTGACACACAGTTTACAAAACCTCACTGCTTCAACAGGTCTTCAATAAAAACAGCACTGTTTTTTTAGCTGTGGCACTATTCCTTTGGAAGTTTGACAGTTTGAACATTCAGCATTTATCTCAATTGGTCTTTAAATATCTGGCTTCTGCAAATTTGTTTTGGCTGATAGATGGAAACTCTGTGTTGCAGACAGTATCATTCCACCTCATGGGATATCTAGAAACCAAGCTGGCCATTCTTGGTGATGTTTTGTTTCCATTCCAGAGAATAAATTGATTAGTCATTGCAGAGAAATAACCTGAAGTTTCCGACACACTTGGCTTCCAGGTGTGTTTGCAAGGTCCCAGGTGATGAGGGCAGCATGTTCTCTGGGTGCTGCTGTCACATAACTGAGACTCTGCAAATACAAACTTGAGTGGGATGCTTTAAGCCCAGTTTACTTGCAGTGGGGCTTTTCTCTGCAGTCACATCTCCTTGTGGGCATCTCCTTTGTGTTGTCCTTGAATTTCTATCCTTGTTTGACAAGAAATGCCCACACGTGCGTGTGTCCACATGGGTATGTAGAAATGTGTGTAGCAATGGCTAAAATCCCTGTTCTTTTTGGAAATTCTTTCAACATTTGACCGGTGCTGCTTATCTTATTCCTTCTGATTTTCCTCCACAGCCACCTGGAATATAACAGCCTGACAGAAGTGAACAGTGGCTCTCTCTATGGCCTTTCCTCTCTGCACCAGCTTCACCTCAGCAACAACTCCATATCCCGCATCAACCCCGATGGCTGGAGCTTCTGCCAGAAGCTGCATGAGCTGTGAGTTGGTTTCTGTTCTGTTGTGTAATGTTGGCAGGAGAGAGAGGAGTAAGGAATTTTCTCAAGGCTTACAGCTCCCACTGCATCAACCTGTAGAAATGCAGGAACTGCAGGCTCCTAAGTGATACCCTTGTTATTTATGATGTTATGACCTTCAGAGCACCTGTGGTGCTCTGTTAAAACACATTTGTACCAGAAACAAAGGCCAGAACCCACTAAAAGTGCACAGTGTCAAAAGACCTGGAGAGTTTGTGAGCTGTGGCTTGCCAACGTTTATAGCTAGTGAGTTACAAGACTTGTAACTTGTCATATAATAAGTATACAGCCTGAAGGAAGCTTTGCTTTATCCTCTGTATTTACAAAGAGCAATCATGTTTTCAACCAGCAGATATTTGGCCTTTTAAAGGCAGTTCTCCTTGTTTCTCCTGTTTACACTTTTTCCTTCCTGTGGGGTTCAGTTGTTGAAAAGTAAATACATGGGCTTTGCACTCCTGAGGTGCTGGGAATACAGCCTGACAAATGAAGGAAAGCCTTGCTGCTGAGGGCAGCCCCACAAGGGTGTCTTTGGGTCTGTGGTACTGCTTAATGCCTTTTTGAAGAGACACACAGGGATGCTTGCAGTATTGACAGAAGGTGCTGCCATCCCCTCGGTGGCACTGTGGAAAGCTTTGCTTTTTACTTTGGTGAACTCGACACCTGGTCAGGGGAACTGGAATTCATTCTGCTTGCTGCAGGAAACGTTAAACATTGTTAGGGAGTCTCCTGTCCACCAAAAAGCAGGATGGTAAAGCAACTTCCTGCTGCCAGGGGCCTCACTCTGCTCTCACACTAGAGGTTGGTATCTGCCCACCCAGCTGTGAGTCCTGAAACCTTTGGGCTGTGGATTCAGAGATGGATAGACATGACACATGTAATTTCTTTATGTTTAGAATTAACATGCTAGCCCTGTGGTCTTCTGTTGAACCCAAATTATTCAGATGTTGGTTATTTTTTGGGGGCACAAGAAGTACTTTATTTTTTTGTTTTAATTAAATACACACATGATTGTTGAATTACCTAATTTTTCAAATTGCTGCAGAACTGCCCATGCCTTGCACAGTTCTGTGGACAGCTACAGTTCTTTCATGTGTAGATCCTCACAGGATACTTTGCTAGATTAAGGCAGTGTTAATGGAGAGATCTTCAAGGCAGTAGATCAGAACTGGAACTGCTCTGCCTTTGGTCTGTTAAAATCTGAAGCATCAAAAAAAGGGAACCTGCCTTGCCAAGGCACTCACAGAGGAATCCTTGGAATAGCCAAATGCAGATCACTGCACTGCACAGCTCTGAGAGCTTTCTGCTCTCAGGACCAAATATCTGGTGCCTGTGCTGAGCCTTATTTCAGCCTGGCTTAGATGGGATGGGTCAGGCCCATCTGCACCTCACAGGGCTAATGTCAGAACTCTTTTAGGGAGAGCTAAGCTTGTCTCCCCTACATGACTCTGACTTGCAAACCCTCAAGGTTTAGATTGGAGGTTGCTTGGAGTCATGCTGAGTCCATTTTCTCAGGTATGGATTGGGATCTCATCCAACAAGCAGTTCTGACAGGGAGCTGTCCTGTCTTAGAAGCAGTAATTGCAGAAACTCAGGTGCAGGATGGGGTAGATTTGGAAGATGCCTGGTGGTGTGAGATGGTGTGAGCATGGGGTGTGCCTGACCTGACAGGTAGGGCTGTGCTGCAGTTTGAGGCCAGTGGCTGAGGATTGTGTGGGTGTTAGCACAGCCCTGCAAACTACTACAAGCTCTTTCAGGTGTTGCCTTTAGGGTAAGGCTGCTGCAGGGAGCCATCAGATCTCCAAGCTGAAACTCCCACAGCCAGAGTGAGTACCTGTAGGAGAGATCTGTGCTGAAATGCAAGGGTGAGGAAAGGAAGCCATAGATACACCTAGACTGACTCGTGCACTTTGTTAGTTGTGTATGTTTCATTCCTGATTGAAAGATCCTTGCTCACCTCCACTGTTGCTAAATCTACTGGGTTTCAGTTACCAGAAAATACTGTGGTTGTACAGGGAATGAATTTCAGAGTCTTCTGAGGAGGGAGTTGATCATCTGAAGGAGGAGTTATCTCTCATTCAGTTGCTGGGACAAAACGTGAACCCAAGGCACTGGTCTGATGTAAAAGCTGACAAGGAAAGAAAGCTCTTGCCTTGTTCTGAGCATGAGAAAGGGCTGATTGTATTCACCAGTCAGGTGCTAGAGCATCAGCATCATGGAAAAAACCACAGTGGGAGCAGAGGATTTCATCAGAGGTAAATGATGACTTGGCTGCTGAGTCTTTCCCTTTTTACCTGTAGCTTGGTCAATGGGAGTGAAGTGTGTTAGATGTACCTGGTCCAGAACAGGCTGGCAGCAGCAGCTCCAGTTGCACAACAGGGTTCTGGTTAACCTCTTTCTGCACCAATTTTGGCACAGTGCTCAAAATCTCCTACTTCTGGCTGGGCTGGAAGGGCTGTGTAGACAAACACTGCCAATTATTCATGCCAGTGATTTCTCACTGGAAGAGATGCCAGGCTCGGGGAAGCAGCAGAGATCTGCTGGCTTCTCTCAACCAGATAATCCACACTGCTGAGCTGAGGGGGGAAACCTGATGTTTTGCAAATTGGCCTGTGCTGTGGCAGGAAGCAGAGCCCTGGCATGCTGAAGAAGCCACTCCAGGTGCAATAGCCCCTGAAACCTTCCATGTGTGATACCATCTAGAGTTTCCAGTCCTGCTGCTGTCTGTCCATCTTGGGGTGACATCCAAACAAACAGAGGGAACATGCCTTCACCAGTTGTGGCAGGAACTCTTATGTTGGAATCAAAAGGAGCTATTTATTTTCTCAGCCAGGTTTAGGATTACTTTTGAACAAATTTTTTTTTTAAAGCCAAATTCTTTAATAGCAGGTGAGGACATAATTTTGACCAGATGCCAGTTCTTCATAACTAACACTATAGCTTCTTTAGGAATGAAAGTATGTTGTCCCATACCTTCAAGCTCATTAATCTTTGCTGATATTTTTCCAGAGCTTGCCCTCTGCCCACTCACACAGCTAAAAGATAGACAGCACCTTTGCCAAGTAAATGACACTCACAGTGCTGTGGAGTATGTGTCTGTTTGGAGTTAGGTTTTGGCTTTGCAGTGAATTTCATGCAAGCCCTAGACACATTTTTAAGCAGACTCATTAACAGGCAGTGCTGGAAGAGGAATTTGGAGGTTTGGAACTCAGTGATTTTTTTTTTTCATGTCTGTACAGTGAAGAATTTCAGTGCTTGTTCAAAGCTGTTTCACTTTTTCAGAAGTTGAGCAGCCCAAGCCCTCACATCTTTTGAAGAGAGTTGCACTCCCAGGTCACTAAGAAGCTGGTTTTGAAAATCTGGTGCCTGCTGCTATTCTCATTTTGAGAATCCAGGCTGGCCTTCCACAGAGGGCTTTATTCTGGATAGAAGGTGGTTGCACTGTGTGTGAGGTGGCTGCAGTAGCTTCCCAAGGCTTGCCCTCAGTGTCACATCTCCAAAGCCTGATCTGCACCTTGCTGGGAGAGAAGAGCAGCTGCCTTCCTGCCAGCTTCCAAACTGCAGCAGGAGCAGTGCTTAAAAACAAATCTCCCAGACCAGAGATAATGCAGGCTAGGGGAGGAGATAGATGGAAAACTAGGGAAAAAACCAACCCTCCAATAGTCTCTTGTAAGTGGAGAGGATTTAAGGCAAACTGTGCTCCTTGACAAAGGGGAGTGGGAGGAAGGAAAGAAGGAAAGGTGGCTGGTTTACAGCAGACACCTCCTTTCTGTGGGTGAAAGGAAGCATTCAATTGCCTCGTGGTGAAATGCTTTTGGCTCTGGACTGGGGTGGAGCTGAGGCACCCACACCCAGAGCCTGGGGCTGGCTGTGCACAAGTGCAGAATGATAAGACACCTCCTGAGCACAGAAGTCTGGACCCTGCCAAGAGCGTGTGTGAGCTCCAAAATCCATCTGTGTGACATCACTCTGCACCTCACAGGGCATGGGGAGCAGGGCCTGCTGTTCCCTGGGATCCTCAGAGAGTGAGGATTGAGCACAGCCACCTGTGCCTTGCCTCTGGGGACACAGGGCTGCTGCCCCCAGACCCTCACCCAGCTGCATGGGAGCACGAGGAGCTCTCCCTGACCCTCACCCAGCTGCATGGGAGCATGAGGAGCTCTCCCTGCTGCCCCCAGACCCTCACCCAGCTGCATGGGAGCATGAGGAGCTCTCCCTGCTGCCCTCAGACCCCCACCCAGCTGCATGGGAGCATGAGGAGCTCTCCCTG
>VZRH01001498.1:961518-973894 GCA_013397555.1 Urocynchramus pylzowi | reverse complement strand
TTTTTTTTTTTTTCCCCCTCTTCCCATTTTCTTTCTGTTTGGCACTGGATGTTTGGAAACTGCAGAACTCTGTTTGGAAACAAGATCAAGTCGGTGGCCAAGAAAGCCTTCTCAGGGTTGGAGGCTCTGGAGCACCTGTGAGTAACCCACCATGCCTCAGAATTTGGGAAGGGGGGGTCTGCCAAAAGTGGCTGCTTGAGAAATCTGCTAGCAATTTAATAGTGTCTTTGTAAACTGAGAAGCCAGTCCATTTGTGGGGGCCACCTGCTTCCTTCTCATTATATGTCCGCCTCAACTTTGGCCTTTTTTTGTGCCAGGAACAAAGTTATAGAACATATGGGAAATTTGCATGCTCTTAATTTTGAGAGTATCACCTTGACTTGCACATTACTGCTTTGCAGGCTGTTAGCAATGAAAATAGGCTGGTTCAGACACAGCAGTCTCTCCTCCTTTGGCCCAGCTTCCTCTTGAACCCAGGCTCTGGCAGTGACACATCTCACAGAGGACTGCTTTCGATGCATCCCCACTGAACATCCCCATTCAGCACAACCCCCTTAGAGCCATTTGCAAGAAGTGAATTTTGGCTGCTTCTGTGTAATTTTTTTCTGTGTCCCAAGGCTGATGACTCCAGCAGTGATTCATGAATAACCTCCTTTCTTGGATTAAGACAAGTTAAAGTGTATGTGACTGTGCTCTACATGTTTTATTGGCTGTTGATTGTATGAAATGTTATGGCCATCACGAGCACACTGAAGGATTTGGGCTGCCTGACTGGGAGCACATTCCCAAATAAAGGTGCCTTTAATGCTCTACTGAGATTGTCCTCTTTAAGCACTGCTCGTCTGCCCTACATGTCACTTGGTAAACTTCAGCCCTAAATCTGACACTTTTCAGATGCTTTTTCAGAGAACAAATTATTTTTTAAATTAGCCATAGTTGTGAGGGAAACCTTTAACCCTTTCCTTTGGAAATACTGGGATTTTTTTTTAAATCCAACAGTATCCTCTCCAAGTCACTTTCACATAATTCCTCAGATGCTGTTTCTTGCAAGTATTTGCTTTCTTTTATGTTTGCTGAAGGTCTAGCCTGGGGTACCACATTCCTGACTATCTTTGGCTATTGAGGGGGCTGAGGAATTTCTGAGCTATGGATGAAGGAGGTAGATCAGCCTGAGAAAGTGTAGTGAGAAGATGGGAAGTAGGGAACAACTTAGTGATTCAGTTAAGTGTAATTTTTGTTGGCTGGCTATTCTTCAGCAATACTTTAATAATGCAAAGGTGTTTCAAGGAACATTTCTATGCGCCCAAAGTGCAGAAGGCCTTAGCAAGGAGCTACCAAATCACCTGCTGCTGCTGGAGTCATGGCTGAAATCAGTGTGGAGAGGCTCTGTCTCAGCCATGGCATCTCTTTTGTTGACACTGCCTGTGGTTGTGCCTGCAGGAACCTCGGGGACAACGCCATCCGCTCCATCCAAGCCGATGCCTTTGCCAGGATGAGGAGCCTGCGGCAGCTGTAAGTGATTGCCCTGCTCACACCCTGGCAGGAGGGGTCCCCTGGCCCTGCACCTGAGCAGCAGCACAGGTGTTACCCACATTGCCACTCATTCATTTCCCCCTCCCCTGCATCCTCCTCTGTGGGGTATTTTTACACACGAGGAGCTGTCATTGCATGTAATAGTGAGTGAAATTAGATCACTGGGACAGGTTCTCCCAGCAGGTTTGTGCCTGTGCAATTATTCATCTCCACTCAGGAAGTCCAGCCCTGCTCCTGTTGGCCAGCTCTCCTGCTCACAGCCCCATGGATTTTATTCCCAGTGGCCCATCTGCTCCCTTGCTGTTCCTGTGTTTAGGGTTCACCCACAGGACTGATACTGCAGTGATAAGCACCATTGGAACTGCATCCACTTGTCATTCAGCCTTCTGGTGTAAAAATACAGATGTGTTATCAGAGCTGCTGCTTGTGCTCCAGCCTGGGGCTCTGCACTGTTATCAGACACTGTTTCCAGTCTTGCCTGGTTTCCTTTTCTCTTCTTCCCCATAAATATTTAATCCACTGTCAGTGTGTTGCTATGCCCCAGAGTAGTGCAGTGTCTGTGGAACACAAAATCATTTATTTGGTATTTGGGCAACTCCAGGTTCTTGCTCCTGACATTGGAAATGGGAATCAGATGGTCACTGCTGGCAGTGACACTTAATACCAGTGACTGGGAGTGAAGATAAACACTGTGTGTCTGTTATGTGATTAAAAACTTTATCTTCTGCACTGGCACTTGAAACAAAATTGAGATGAAAGACTGATCTTATTAGGAAGAGATAGTGAGATCCCAGATATTGTGAAGGAATATTTATAAAATGGAGAAGTTCAGATACAGGACATTTACATGCTGAATGCATTGTGCTGAAGGATCCCCTGACCTGTTCCAAGTAGCCAGGAGGCTTTTATGGCATTGTATGTGTTAGAGGCTACACATCTTTCTAAAACAGCAAAGGAAAAATCCACAAAAAAATGGACAGCTTTGAAAAATCAAATCTCTACACTCCTTCCCTCTCCAGTCAATTTCTTTCTTTTTCCCTTCCCTGCTCATTTCGAACTTCAGGATTTCCCAAGGTATTGAGTAGAAAATTAGCAGGAGATTCACATCTTACAGTGCAGTGCTGGAGTTGGGATTCTGCTGTGCTCTTGGTACCCTGCTCTTGCATAGCTTGTAGTATTGCAGGACAGGAGCTCTCTCTGGGACATTTCCCAGTCTCTGAGGCATCCTCTCAATCAATTCCAAGGATCAGACTGAGTTTTGCAAACCAGACCAAATTATGAATGCCCTGTTTGTGTAAATTTACAGTTCCTCACTGGCCTTAGAGCTATGCTGAACCATAATTTGGCCCAGAATATTAAAAAAAACCCCACATTAATCCCAAAGCTCCCTTTATCTTTGCCCCTTTTTCACACCTCTTTTCCTAACAGAAGGTGCTAAACTAGTGTTGGATCAGAGAATTACAGAATCCTGCAGTGGTGGGGTTGGAACTCAGGATGCTTGAGAAAGTTTATGCATTTTGTTTTCCAGACTAGTTACTGTTTCTGTGGGGTTTACACAAATATCTTTGGTCATTTCTCCTTTCCTGCTTCTGTTAATCAGTAAACACAACTCCAGGGTCACCTTATGGAAAGCAGGGTCTCTCTGCTTACTGCTCTGCCATGGAGGGAACTCGAGGCCTTACAGTGGGAGCTGGGTCTCCTCTCTCCCTCTGGTCAGCAGCTAAGTGCTGAATTTGGTCCCCACCAAAGGCTCAAACCACAGGGGCAGGGCAGGAGCTCATTGATGTTGCTTGTCTGTTCCTGGGGATCACTCAGGGAGCTGGTTAATAATTGCAGGGAGCTGCAGAGAGTCTCTGCAGTACAGGAGGGGGTTTCTCTGTGTGGAGATGAAATGCTGTCTAAATGTCTCATGCCTGTAACATCTTTAGTGCCTCGAGGACAGCCCTGCAGTCCTTTTTCTTCCTTCCACCCATGCTGGGGGGGCAGGAGGAATGTGTTTAACATGAAAGGGCTGTGAGCTTCCCAGCCTTCCCTCCGTGCAGGACTCACAGCAGGCTCCTGTTGGTTTTGTTTCCCTGCAGGCACATTAACAGTGACAGCTTCCTCTGTGACTGCCAGCTGAAGTGGCTGCCCCAGTGGTTGGTGGAGAAGGAGCTGCAGTCCTTTGTGGTGGCCACCTGTGCCCATCCTGAGTCACTGAAAAGCAAGAGCATTTTTGCCATCCAGCCAGAGAGTTTTGTGTGTGGTAAGTCTTGCCTGCGTGTTTTGAGGTTGTATGAAGGGTAGGAGTCACTTGGGAAACATTTTCTTTGAGTACCAGCATGTTATTATGAGAGGGTTTCTGTTTTGTTTTGTTATTCAGTGGGATCAAAGGAAGCCCAAGCCTGCATTTAAAAAATTTGTCATTGGCTACAATTTATTTCCCACTAAAACCACACAGTGCATTGCTTGCATCCAGAGTATTCCTTACAGGGCTCCCTGAGTATTAAATCAAAAGGGACTAAGGCCTGTTCCACTTCCAGATGGGGCTGCACAGACACTTCCCCAGTCCTCTCAGTTTGATAGTATCAAGCCTGCAGCTGTAATTTTTTTCCTTCTGCAGTATTCTGAGCTCTTCTGTGGATTTGTGCTCTTCACCCATCTTTTCTCCTTCTTGGAGACAACAAAGAGTTAAAAACAAAACCCAGAGGAGAATCCCTCCATCACAGCTGCTTTCTTTGGGGCAAGTAAGGCCCACCCAAATACTGCAGTTGACTCTGCACCTGAGCTATGGTTTCAAAGCAGCTTTGCTTAATACCAGCACGCATAAACATCTACTACCTTTCTCATAAAGAAAAAGAAATTTAAATCATCAGAAGAGGCCAAATCAGTGCTGCTCAGGCATCCAGGTTTTGGGGAAAAGAAAGGCCTGGTGTGGGAGCCAAACCCTGTGCAGTGGAGCCAACCAGTGTGGATCCTGGGTGGAGCTGCACATGGCTGTTTGAAGGAAAAATGAGCTTTTGCAAACACTGTTTAACTGAGCTGAATGCGTGACTTGCACTGAACACGGAGCAGAAGCTTTGTTCCAGTGTCCCTCCTGATCCCCCAGTGACATGCTCTGCCTAGGTGGCCTCTGTCTGAGCAGGCTGGGAGGGAGGCTTGCTGTGCTCATCTGGAAGAAGAGATTCTGAAAGCTCCATCCCCTCAGCAACATCACAAAGCAAAAGCAGCTTTGCTTCCCGGTGCCTGCCAAGTCCTCCAGGCACTAGTAGTCCTGGTTCCAGAGGCCTGGCTGTTTAATTAAACCTTAGTCAAATATTAAATTACACCATTTGTAGAAACCTAATAAATGAATCTGCTTGGAACCTTGCTAAAACCAACAGTCTTCAGGGCAGAGAGAGTGTGTGCAAAGCTTTCCACCCCGCTCGGGTGACAGGCAAATACAGCTGCTTCTGCTTTGACAGCATGGGCTGCATGGAGTCATGGAGTCCTTCAGGGTGGAAAAGACCTCTAAGATCTTTTAACTTTAACTTACCATTAACTTCCTACAGCCAAACACACCACTAAACCACGGCCCTGAGTGCCACATAGACACATCTTCTAAATACCTCCAGGGATGGTGACTCCACCACCTCCCTGGTCCCTGGGCAGCCCTTGACAGTCCTTTGGGGGAAGAAATGTTTCTAATTAGCTAACCTAAACCTCTCCTGGCACAACTTGAGGCCATTGCCTCTTGTCCTATTGCCTGGGAGAAGAGGCCAATCCTCACCTCACTAAAACCTTCTGTGAATAATTTTCCCTGGAGGTGACACTTGCAGCCCTTTAAGTGCCCTCTCCCCTCCTGGCAGGTCTGGAGGTGAGGTTTTAAGTTCAGTCGTGCTCTTCATGCATGGATTGTACAAAGAAGGACAACCTGAATATGGTCTGAATATCTTCTTCAGACCCCACAGTATCTTTCTCAGATTCAGCTGGTGAAGGAGCTGGGTGTCTTGTCAGTGTCTGAGGTCACTCAGTGACCATCTCAGCCCACTGAAGGAACCAGAGGAGCAACAATCCCACATAAACCAACGACTCAGTGGAGCTGTGCGTGGCACACCTGCCCTACAGAGCACTGCTTATTTCTCATTTCACCCCTTGGCTTGCTCCATCTCCCCTCAGAGTCCAGCACTGACTGTTTCCTGCTGTTTCCTCCCAGACGATTTCCCCAAGCCACAGATCATCATCCAGCCCGAGACGACGGTGGCCGTCCTCGGCAAGGACATCCGCTTCACCTGCCTGGCGGCCAGCAGCAGCAGCTCCCCCATGGTGTTTGCCTGGAAGAAGGACAACGAGATGCTGCACAACGCCGAGATCGAGAACTTCGCGCACGTGCGGGCCAAGGACGGGGAGGTGATGGAGTGCACCACCATCCTGCACCTGCGGCACGTCACCTTCGCGCACGAGGGCCGCTACCAGTGCGTCATCACCAACCACTTCGGCTCCACCTACTCCAACAAGGCCCGGCTCACCGTCAACGGTGAGTGCCAACTGCTTCCTGCTCCTCTCCTCAGCCTCAGCTCGTACGGGGTGCAATTCCTTGGGACTCAGTTGCTCCCGAGGGTCCGTTCCTGATGGTGAGCTCTTAACCTCTGCACAGCGGCTGTTTGTATCTCAGTGGATGCTGGGAAATGCCCTGTGAGGAGCACACACCATTTTGTGTTGGCTGCTATCCAGCCAAGCACTTCAGCATGCATGTTCTTAGCGTCTTGAGCTGCTGCTCTTTGGCTGCTCAGGTAGATTCTTTGCCAAGTGAAAACGAAAATACAAAGGCATGCGAAGAAGAGGGATGTAGCAGTTGGAAGTTCTCTGTAGGAGAGATAACAGATTTTTTTCCCAGGTTTTCACAGAAGAAAATTAGCTTTGATCCCAGCTCTAATGATCTGAGTTGGGGATGTCACGGACTCTGCAGACAGGTGTGTTCTGCAGAAACACGGGGTCAGTCCCCAGCGGTTCAGAGCTATCCTGCAGAAGCACGTGGCCATCCTCCTGCCTGTGGGTAACCGTGACCTTCATCCCTCTGTGGGAAGGACAACAGAACTGCCCAGGAGACATCGTTTCCCCACGGAATTGCTGATTCCCTTTTCTTGCTCTTCCTTTACCAGTGCTGCCATCATTTATCAAGACTCCCCACGACATCACGAGCCGGACGGGGACGACGGCGCGCTTGGAGTGCGCGGCCGAGGGCCACCCCGCGCCCCAGATCGCCTGGCAGAAGGACGGCGGCACCGACTTCCCCGCGGCCCGCGAGCGCCGCATGCACGTCATGCCCGACGACGACGTCTTCTTCATCACCGACGTCAAGATCGAGGACATGGGGGTCTACAGCTGCACGGCTCAGAACTCTGCGGGCTCCGTGCTCGCCAACGCCACCCTCACCGTGCTGGGTGAGGTGCCTTGTGGCTTTTGTGTTTTTCATGCGTTGGTAATCCTGCAGTTCTTTAGTGGATGGCTCTAAACTCCATACAGAGTGTTAGATACTGTTCTCCCATTTTGGTCAGACAATGCAGTTCCTCTCTAGGCCTGGGAATCAAGGACACCTCCCTGTCTCAGGCCCCGAGAGATGTAAACAAAAGTCAGTTGTGGGGGGAAGCAAACTTGGGGTAAATTACTTCATTACCAGAAGCTGTAATTGGAAGATTAACCCCCAATATGAAAACGGACCAAACTTATAAAGTATGAAAACCTGTGACCCATCATCCATTTTTGGGTGTGGTTCCTGGGGGCGCTTCATCTGCCCTAAATGAACGTGAAGGCCCTTCAATAAATATAACTGCTATGGTTCCCATACTTTTCTCTGGCCTCTGTTTTTAGGTAGTCCCAAAAAGGCATCACCACTGCCCCAGGAGGCCGAGTGCAAGTGGGAACTGGGAGGGATGGCCATTCAAGCACTTTACCAGTTGCAGATAAAAGAGAGACAGAGTCATATGGTCTGCTTAGTCTTGTTTCATTCTTTTACACTGTAGTTCTCTAATGAGAAATACCTGCTAAGTAAGAGAAGGAGCTGTAAGTCGCATCTCCTCTTGTGCCGAGGAAGCCCTTCCAACCAGCCTATTTGCTGTCTGGGGAAAATTACTTCAAAAAGAAATTGCACTTCATCTCTCTTGCTCTGTGAAATAATTCACATTTCAGCCGTTGGCCCACATCCTCAGAAGTTTCTTGTTGGGAAAACTTAACACCAGTTGGTTGTGGGAAGTGGGGCATTGGCCGTGGCTAGATCTGTTGCGGTGTGCAGCTGCCATATTCCTGAGCACATGCCTGCTTCGTGCATTGCTGTGTCTGCAGGAACACGAGGAACATTCAGTGCTGTTCAATCTGTTGTTACACTGTCCCTAAAAATTATTTTTCTGTGTTTGTTCTCCTGCAGAGACACCATCTCTGGTCCATCCACTGGAAGATCACGTGGTGTCCGTCGGTGAGACCGTGGCTCTCCAGTGCAAAGCCACGGGGAGCCCCCCGCCCCGCATCACCTGGCTGAAAGGTGACCAACCCCTGGTGGTGACAGAAAGGCACCACTTCACCTCGGGCAACCAGCTGCTGGTCGTCAGGAACGCGGTGCTGGAGGACGCGGGCAAGTACACGTGCGAGATGTCCAACACGCTGGGCACGGAGCGCGCGCACAGCCACGTCAGCGTCCTGCAGGCGCTGGGCTGCCGCAAGGACCGCACCACCGTGGGCATCATCACCATCGCCGTGGTCTGCAGCATCGTGCTCACCTCCCTGGTCTGGGTCTGCATCATCTACCAGACCAGGAAGAAGAGTGAAGAGTACAGTGTCACCAACACAGGTAGCTGCAGCGTCCTGAGGTCCCCTCTCACCTGTCGTGCTGCCGGACGTCCCACCGAGGCTGAGCCTGCTCGGCAGGGAGCCTCACAGTCCCCTGGATTTGACTGCAGCTGGCTCATCTCCCTGGTTCTCTCGGCTCACAGGGCTGGGACCAGCTTTCACTTGCTGCTGAAGCATGTTCAGAGCTGCATTTCTCCCCTTGGCTTGCTCTTCAGGAAGGTCTTTTCCACTTGGCAGTAGTTCCAGCCATTGCTTTGCTACTTTGGTTTTCCATGACCATAAATGATAACTTTTGAGACAGTCTGGAAGATGTCCATGATGCTGGGAACCTGTCTTACTTTTTGGAAATCTGTATTTTCAAAGACTTCAAAGTCAAAACTTGAAAAATTAAGACTTAAAAGCTGGAATCCCTATTTCCATGTTGGGTATAAGAGCTAGCCCTGATGATGGGGGGGGGGGGGGGTATCTGTTACTTTCTAGAAGAAAAATTAGCATTTATTGCTTTTTCTTGATACTCAGAGGGGGTAATTTGGTGCTGAAATAAGTGTTGCAGTGAGAATAAATTCTCCTGCCCTCCTATGCATTCTCTGAACAAAACAGAAGTATGGAAGAACCAGCCTAAGACTTTTCCAGCCTGCTTGGTATTTCCAGCCTTCCTACATTATGCTTAGCTTTAGATAGAATACAAAAGGATTTTTAAAGACATGGGCTAGGTAGGAAGTCAAGGATAGCCTATTAGCAGTGTGAGGTATTAATGGGATTCTTTTATAACTCCTTTTTTTAGTCCTCAAAATCCAGGGCTTTGTGCCTGATATAATTGAGTTTCACTTGGTTTTGTGTGGCAAGGGAAACTGAAATTGCCTGATAGAAAATGGAGAAAGCCAAGAGGCTTAGGACTCATTTCTTGCTTAAGAGAACTAAATTCCCTGTTCTGCAGAATACTTTCACTCCTGACTTCAGGAGGCAGAAGACTTGAGTCAAAGGAGGGACTGAATTTCAGGGGAAAGAGAAGCATTTACTTATTCTGAATAAATAGTTCTGCTCCACCTACTATGTACTGACCATGCCACATGCAAACAATCCAAGTGCCTTTATCAGCACTCTCTCCCACAGCTTTAGGCTTTGAAAAATCAGGAATGGGGCTTCTGAGGGGAAAGGAATATTTAGGCAGTTCAGTTTCCAGTGCACCTACAGAAAACAACCGGTTCTAGATCTGGTCCCAAATCCCCCTTGAAAATGCAAATTTACTTTGCAAATCCTGCTGGGAACTGACTTTCTTCCATTCTCCCATTGCTCTAGATGAGACTATTGTGCCTCCTGATGTGCCAAGCTACTTGTCCTCCCAAGGGACTCTGTCGGAGCGCCAGGAAGTGGCCATCGGAGTGGACACCCAGCAGCCCAACGGGCACATTGACAGCAACGGTGAGAAATGGTTTAATTACTCTGTAATGCTGGATCTGAACTTGATGTGGGAGGTGGAAATCTCAGCCCAGAGTACTTCTGTGTTTGTGTTTGTTCCGAGTTATCTGAGAGATCTTTATAATGTAACTCCTGCGTTTATGCAGAGCAGGAATCTGTGTTTGACTTCACAGAGCTCTCCTCTCCCAGGAGTAAGTGTTCCTACAAGCTGACTGCCTCAGAAACTGCTCAGTCAGGCCCTAAGGACTGGTTTTTTGCTAATTTTGGATTCCTTCTTTGGCAGCAGAGTTACCCATAGTCATACTAGAAAATGCATTAACATTGCCTGTCCCTGCCTTCAGGCTTTGAAATGAAATGTTGGGGTTTTACACTATTTAAACACAGCACATTAGGAAGAAGTTAAGAGTTCTTAACGAAGATCCTCCTGAGATTGTGCAGCATTTATTCTGTTAAATGTTTGCTGAAAATTATCTATTATTTCCATTTCTATTTTTTCTCCCTTTTCCGGTGTAAGTAAGACCAACAAGTCATTTAACTGTGAGCAGATGGCTGTGATCTTTACCCAGATGGTTTGTTTGTTACAGGGATGTGTCAGGCTGATGCTGGAAGGTGTCCAGATGTTGAAGCTCCTGCTGTAGGTTGCAGACAGCCCAAGCTGTGTATCAGCTATAATAAAGACACTTGGAAGACTGAGGACATGGCCGATGGAATGCTTGTTCCAGATAAGACAGGTACAAAACCCATTAATCTGGGAAGGCATTTCGTGTTTGTACAGATCACAAAACCCTCCAAGTCAGACAGCATTAACACAAGAAATTGTTACCTTCAGAGAAAAAAAAGCTCAGAATGATTCTCAGGTGCAAGCACAGAAAATTTACTCTCTCCTGCTTGCTTTGATCCCCTCTCAAGCTTGGATAGTTGGAATTTGAGGACCCATCAGAAAGAGGCAGAGTAAAGCTCCCAGTTGCCATTCTGTGCAGCTGGCTGATGGGAATTTTGATTTGAAATATCCTTAAATTATGAGAGCACTTTCAAAACTGAAAGTGTTAAATTTTTTCATGCTCTTTTAAAAGGGCTGTTGACTTCAAAGCTCAGCTTTTTAATTTATTTTCAAAATTTAAAGGTTGTTTTGGGCACTACACCTGCCTCTGCTCTTTGCCAATTTCTATGGTGTTCCACTCATACTTTTCTATTTTTAGAATGTGCTTTCTGTTCTCACACTGTATTGTAAAAGCCACAGAAAATCAGCCAATGAAACAAATTTTCTCTCTAGGAGAAACTAATGTAAATAATGGAAAGTTGTTGAGTGCACTAAGGAAATTAACTTTCAACATTTAGAAACTCCTTGCTGCTTTTGAATTTTGCTCATTTGTTGTTCCCACTACCAGTAATAACATATCTTGAGATAACAGTGCAAGCTGATGCTGCTCCCTGTAAAGCAGCAGCACAAAAATAAGAAAGGTAACTTGGTATTTTAAAGCAGCTACAGTAAAGCTCCACTTTGCACTTCTACCCTGATTAGAAAGTCTGGAAAAGGAAATGAATGCATAGTTTATGTAAAAAAAAGAAAAAGAAACTTAAAAATAGTTTGGAGTGAAGAAGAATCCCTAACTAACTAAAGGAACTACCTTGAGTGATGGTGGCTACAGGTGGTGGGTGTGTAATAGCCCTGTGTAAGACCACAAAGTGTCCACATTATTTAGCGAGAGATTCCCCCAGTGATCTACACAGATCTGCCCTTTCCTTCCATGATTCGTGTGCTGCAGTGCTGACCACTTCCAGCTGCTGCTCTTACCTTGCTGCTTTTCCCTTTTCCCCCAAAGGCTACGGGCTGCCCGTGGTGTGCACGGAGTGCAGCGGCAGCACGGACAGCGTGAACGTCCACATCTACCCCAAGGACTGCGAGAGCCTGAGGACTGTGGAAAACACCCACCCCAGTGCACTGAGCAGCAGGGAGCACCACAGGAAGAGGGGTGCAGGCACCAGCCTTCTTCATGCTCAGCCCTGCAACGGGATTGCCAGTGGCAAGAGGGTGGAAACAGACGGGACCCTCTACCCCAGCAACCACGACAGGATGAGGCCGGAGGGCACGGCCGGCGCGCTGCTCGCGGCCGCGCACGGTACGTCCCCCCTCGGGGTCACTGCTGATCCCCAGGGCCACCAGAGGGGTTGTAGCACAGCCCCACGTGCTCCCCTCAGCCTTTTCAGCCAGCTCACAGGCATGGATGGCAGCGGGGGGTTGGTTTGAGCATAGGATAGAATTAAGATTGGGTCATGGAGGGTGGGAGTGCTTGGCAGGCTGAGCATCACCTAACCATGCTGCTCCTTTGGGGTTTTGCAGGCTCTTCACAAGCAGCAGCAAAGCCTTCAGAGCTTAACAACCTTAATTTGGTGAGAGCTTCACCTGCAGGAGGGTCATTAAAGCAACTGAACGTGCTTCCTGAAATATCCCCAGCACTACTGGATCTGCAGAGGGAAGCAGAGGTGGAGCAGGCTCTCCTGCCCAACAGCACCACAGCCCAGCCCCACGACTCCGCTCACGAGCCCAAGCTGCCCAACAGGTCTCTGGACTGAGAGCACAGACTGACTGCCACCTGCAAATTAACAAACACACTATTTCTTT